>MU763567.1:57947-72635 GCA_026770625.1 Nicotiana glauca | reverse complement strand
CAAGTTTTAGCACTCTGGAGCCCGCCTGGAGAATAGAGGCATTTATTTCAAGTTTTAGCAGTCAGGAGCCCGCCTAAAGAACAGAGGCATATATTTCATGTTTTAGCAGTCAGGAGCCCACCAGGAGACCAGAGGCATTTATTTCATGTTTCAGTAATCAGGAGCCCGCCTGGAGATCAGAGGCATTTATTTCATGTTTCAGTAATCAGGAGCCCGCCTGGAGATCAGAGGCATTTATTTCATGTTTTAGCAGTCAAGAGCCCGCCTGGAGGAGAGAGGCATTTATTTCAAGTTTCAGCAATTTGGAGCGCGTCTGGAGAACAGAGGCATTTATTTAATGTTTTAGGAATCAGGAGCCCACCTGGAGAACAGAGGCATATATTTCAAGTTTTAGCAATCAGCAGCCCGTCTGGTGAACAGATGCATTTATTAAAAGTTTTAGCAAAGAGGAGCCCGCCTGGATAACACTTTTAGCATTCAGGAGCCCGCCAGGAGAACAGGGTCATTTATTTCAAGTTTCAGCAATCAGGAGCCCGCCTGGAGGAGAGGGGCATTTATTTCAAGTTTCAGCAATCTGGAGCCCGTCTGGAGAACAGAGGCATTTATTTCATGTTTTTGGAATCAGGAGCCCGCCTCGAGAACATAGGCATTTATTTCAAGTTTTATCAATCAGGAGCCCGCCTAGAGAAGATAGGCATTTATTTTAAGGTTTAGCAATCAGGAGCCCGCCTGGAGAACAGAGGCATTTATTTCAAGTTTTAGCAATTAGGATCCCGCTTGGAGAATAGAGGCATTTATTTCAAGTTTTACCAGTTAGGAGCCCACCTGGAGAACAGAGGTATATATTTCCAGTTTTAGCAATCAGCAGCCCGCCTGGAGAACAGATGCATTTATTTAAAGTTTTAGCAAAGAGGAGCCCGCCTGAAGAACAATTTTAGCAATCAGGAGCCTGCCAGGATAACAGGGGCATTTATTTCAAGTTTTAGCAATCAGGAGCCCGCCTGGAGCAGAGGGGCATTTATTTCAAGTTTCAGCAATCTGGAGCCCGTCTGGAGAACAGAGGCATTTATTTCAAGTTTTTGGAATCAGGAGCCCGCCTGGAGAACAGATGCATTTATTTCAAGCCATAGCAATCAGGAGCCCGCCTGGAGAACATAGGCATTTATTTCATGTTTTAGCGGTCAGGAACCCGCTTGGAGAACAGAGGCATATAATTCAAGTTTCAGCAATCAGGAGTCCGCCTAAAGAACACAGTTATTTATTTCAAGTTTTAGCAAATAGGAGCCCGCCTGGAGAACAGAGGCATTTATTTCAAGTTNAGGTATTTATTTCAAGTTTTAGCAATCACGAGCCCGCCTGGAGAACAGAGTCATTTATTTTAAGTTTCGACAATCAGGAGCCCGCCTGGAGAACAAAGGCATTTATTTCAAGTTTTAGCAATCAGGAGCCCGACTGGAGAACAGAGGCATTTATTTCAAGTTTCGTTAATCAGGTGCCTGTCTGGAAAACATATGCATTTATTTCAAGTTTTAGCAATCGGGAGCCCGCCTGGAGAACATAGGCATTTATTTCAAGTTTTATCAATCAGGAGCCCGCCTGGAGAATAGAGGCATTTATTTTAAGTTTTAGCAATCAGCAGCCCGCCTGGAGAACATATGCATTTATTTAAAGTTTTAGCAAAGAGGAGCCCGCCTGGATAACACTTTTAGCAATCAGGAGCCCGCCAGGAGAACAGGGGAATTTATTTCAAGTTTCAGCAATCAGGAGCCCGCCTGGAGGAGAGGGGCATTTATTTTAAGTTTCAGCAATCTGGAGCCCGTCTGGAGAACAGAGGCATATATTTCATGTTTTTGGAATCAGGAGCCCGCCTGGAGATTAGAGGCATTTATTTCAAGCCTTAGCAATCAGGAGCCCGCCTGGCGAACAGAGGCATTTATTTCAAGTTTTAGCAGTCAGGAGCCCGCTTGGAGAACAGAGGCATATATTTCAAGTTTCAGCAATCAGGAGCCCGCCTGAAGAACAGAGGCATTTATTTCAAGTTTTAGCAATCAGGAGCCCGCCTGGAGAACAGAGGCATTTATTTCAAGTTTTAGCAATCAGGAGCCCGCCTGGAGAACAGAGGCATTTATTTCAAGTTTTAGCAATCAGGAGCCCGCCTGGAGAACAGAGGCATTTATTTCAAGTTTTAGCAATCAGGAGCCCGCCTGGAGAACAGAGGCATTTATTTCAAGTTTTAGCAATCAGGAGCCCGCCTGGAGAACAGAGGCATTTATTTCAAGTTTTAGCAATCAGGAGCCCGCCTGGAGAACAGAGGCATTTATTTCAAGTTTTAGCAATCAGGAGCCCGCCTGGAGAACAGAGGCATTTATTTCAAGTTTTAGCAATCAGGAGCCCGCCTGGAGAACAGAGGCATTTATTTCAAGTTTTAGCAATCAGGAGCCCGCCTGGAGAACAGAGGCATTTATTTCAAGTTTTAGCAATCAGGAGCCCGCCTGGAGAACAGAGGCATTTATTTCAAGTTTTAGCAATCAGGAGCCCGCCTGGAGAACAGAGGCATTTATTTCAAGTTTTAGCAATCAGGAGCCCGCCTGGAGAACAGAGGCATTTATTTCAAGTTTTAGCAATCAGGAGCCCGCCTGGAGAACAGAGGCATTTATTTCAAGTTTTAGCAATCAGGAGCCCGCCTGGAGAACAGAGGCATTTATTTCAAGTTTTAGCAATCAGGAGCCCGCCTGGAGAACAGAGGCATTTATTTCAAGTTTTAGCAATCAGGAGCCCGCCTGGAGAACAGAGGCATTTATTTCAAGTTTTAGCAATCAGGAGCCCGCCTGGAGAACAGAGGCATTTATTTCAAGTTTTAGCAATCAGGAGCCCGCCTGGAGAACAGAGGCATTTATTTCAAGTTTTAGCAATCAGGAGCCCGCCTGGAGAACAGAGGCATTTATTTCAAGTTTTAGCAATCAGGAGCCCGCCTGGAGAACAGAGGCATTTATTTCAAGTTTTAGCAATCAGGAGCCCGCCTGGAGAACAGAGGCATTTATTTCAAGTTTTAGCAATCAGGAGCCCGCCTGGAGAACAGAGGCATTTATTTCAAGTTTTAGCAATCAGGAGCCCGCCTGGAGAACAGAGGCATTTATTTCAAGTTTTAGCAATCAGGAGCCCGCCTGGAGAACAGAGGCATTTATTTCAAGTTTTAGCAATCAGGAGCCCGCCTGGAGAACAGAGGCATTTATTTCAAGTTTTAGCAATCAGGAGCCCGCCTGGAGAACAGAGGCATTTATTTCAAGTTTTAGCAATCAGGAGCCCGCCTGGAGAACAGAGGCATTTATTTCAAGTTTTAGCAATCAGGAGCCCGCCTGGAGAACAGAGGCATTTATTTCAAGTTTTAGCAATCAGGAGCCCGCCTGGAGAACAGAGGCATTTATTTCAAGTTTTAGCAATCAGGAGCCCGCCTGGAGAACAGAGGCATTTATTTCAAGTTTTAGCAATCAGGAGCCCGCCTGGAGAACAGAGGCATTTATTTCAAGTTTTAGCAATCAGGAGCCCGCCTGGAGAACAGAGGCATTTATTTCAAGTTTTAGCAATCAGGAGCCCGCCTGGAGAACAGAGGCATTTATTTCAAGTTTTAGCAATCAGGAGCCCGCCTGGAGAACAGAGGCATTTATTTCAAGTTTTAGCAATCAGGAGCCCGCCTGGAGAACAGAGGCATTTATTTCAAGTTTTAGCAATCAGGAGCCCGCCTGGAGAACAGAGGCATTTATTTCAAGTTTTAGCAATCAGGAGCCCGCCTGGAGAACAGAGGCATTTATTTCAAGTTTTAGCAATCAGGAGCCCGCCTGGAGAACAGAGGCATTTATTTCAAGTTTTAGCAATCAGGAGCCCGCCTGGAGAACAGAGGCATTTATTTCAAGTTTTAGCAATCAGGAGCCCGCCTGGAGAACAGAGGCATTTATTTCAAGTTTTAGCAATCAGGAGCCCGCCTGGAGAACAGAGGCATTTATTTCAAGTTTTAGCAATCAGGAGCCCGCCTGGAGAACAGAGGCATTTATTTCAAGTTTTAGCAATCAGGAGCCCGCCTGGAGAACAGAGGCATTTATTTCAAGTTTTAGCAATCAGGAGCCCGCCTGGAGAACAGAGGCATTTATTTCAAGTTTTAGCAATCAGGAGCCCGCCTGGAGAACAGAGGCATTTATTTCAAGTTTTAGCAATCAGGAGCCCGCCTGGAGAACAGAGGCATTTATTTCAAGTTTTAGCAATCAGGAGCCCGCCTGGAGAACAGAGGCATTTATTTCAAGTTTTAGCAATCAGGAGCCCGCCTGGAGAACAGAGGCATTTATTTCAAGTTTTAGCAATCAGGAGCCCGCCTGGAGAACAGAGGCATTTATTTCAAGTTTTAGCAATCAGGAGCCCGCCTGGAGAACAGAGGCATTTATTTCAAGTTTTAGCAATCAGGAGCCCGCCTGGAGAACAGAGGCATTTATTTCAAGTTTTAGCAATCAGGAGCCCGCCTGGAGAACAGAGGCATTTATTTCAAGTTTTAGCAATCAGGAGCCCGCCTGGAGAACAGAGGCATTTATTTCAAGTTTTAGCAATCAGGAGCCCGCCTGGAGAACAGAGGCATTTATTTCAAGTTTTAGCAATCAGGAGCCCGCCTGGAGAACAGAGGCATTTATTTCAAGTTTTAGCAATCAGGAGCCCGCCTGGAGAACAGAGGCATTTATTTCAAGTTTTAGCAATCAGGAGCCCGCCTGGAGAACAGAGGCATTTATTTCAAGTTTTAGCAATCAGGAGCCCGCCTGGAGAACAGAGGCATTTATTTCAAGTTTTAGCAATCAGGAGCCCGCCTGGAGAACAGAGGCATTTATTTCAAGTTTTAGCAATCAGGAGCCCGCCTGGAGAACAGAGGCATTTATTTCAAGTTTTAGCAATCAGGAGCCCGCCTGGAGAACAGAGGCATTTATTTCAAGTTTTAGCAATCAGGAGCCCGCCTGGAGAACAGAGGCATTTATTTCAAGTTTTAGCAATCAGGAGCCCGCCTGGAGAACAGAGGCATTTATTTCAAGTTTTAGCAATCAGGAGCCCGCCTGGAGAACAGAGGCATTTATTTCAAGTTTTAGCAATCAGGAGCCCGCCTGGAGAACAGAGGCATTTATTTCAAGTTTTAGCAATCAGGAGCCCGCCTGGAGAACAGAGGCATTTATTTCAAGTTTTAGCAATCAGGAGCCCGCCTGGAGAACAGAGGCATTTATTTCAAGTTTTAGCAATCAGGAGCCCGCCTGGAGAACAGAGGCATTTATTTCAAGTTTTAGCAATCAGGAGCCCGCCTGGAGAACAGAGGCATTTATTTCAAGTTTTAGCAATCAGGAGCCCGCCTGGAGAACAGAGGCATTTATTTCAAGTTTTAGCACTCAGGAGCCCGCCTGGAGAATAGAGGCATTTATTTCAAGTTTTAGCAGTCAGGAGCCCGCCTGGAAAACAGAGGCATATATTTCATGTTTTAGCAGTCAGGAGCCTGCCAGGAGAACAGAGGCATTTATTTTATGTTTCAGTAATCAGGAGCCCGCCTGGAGATCAGAGGCATATATTTCAAGTTTTAGCAATCAGGAGCCCGCTTGGAGAACAAAGGCATTTATTTCAAGTTTTAGCAGTCAGGAGCCTGCTTGGAGAACAGAGGCATATATTTAACGTTTCAGCAATCAGGAGCCCGCTTGGAGAACATAGGTATTTATTTCAAGTTTTAGCAATCAGGAGCCCGCCCAGACAATAGAGGCATTTATTTCAAGTTTCGATAATCAGAAGCCCGCCTGGAGAACAAAGACATTTATTTCTAGTTTTAGCAATCACGAGCCGCCTGGAGAATAGAGGCATTTATTTCAAGTTTCACGGCGGGAGAACAGAGGCATTTATTTCAAGTTTCGCCAAACAAGAGCCCGTTTGGAAAACATATGCATTTATTTCACGTTTTTGCAATCAGGAGCCCGCTTGGAGAACAGAGGCATTTATTTCAAGTTTTATCAATCAGGAGCCCGCCTGGAGAATAAAGCCATTTATTTCATGTTTTAGCAATCAGCAGCTTGCCTGGAGAACAGAGGCTTTTATTTCAAGTTTTATCAATTAGGAGCCCGCCTAGAGAATAGAGGCATTTATTTCAAGTTTTACCTGTTAGGAGCCCACCTGGAGAACAGAGGCATATATTTCAAGTTTTAGCAATCAGCAGCCCGCCTGGAGAAAAGATGAGTTTATTTAAAGTTTTAGCAATGAGGAGCCCGCCTGGAGAGCAGTTTTAGCAATCAGGAGCCCGCTTAGAGAACTGAGGCATTTATTTCAAGTTTCGGCAATCAGGAGCCCACCCGGAGAAGAGAGTCATTTATTTCAAGTTTCAGCAATCAGGAGCCCGTCTGGAGAACTGAGGCATTTATTTCAAGTTTTAGCAATCAGGAGCCCGCCTGGAGAACAGATGCATTTATTTCAAGTTTTAGCAGTCAGGAGTCCACCTGGAGAACAGAGGCATATATTTCAAGTTTCAGCAATCAGGAGCCCGCCTGAAGAACCGAGGCATTTATTTCAAGTTTTAGCAATCAGGAGGCCGCCTGGAGAGCAGAGGCATTTATTTCAAGTTCTAGCGATCGGGAGCCCGCCTGGAGAATAGAGGTATTTATTTCAAGTCTTAGCAATCAGGATCCCGCCTCGAGAACATAGGCATTTATTTCAAGTTTTAGCAATCGGGAGACCACTTGGAGAATAGAGGCATTTATTTCAAGTTTCAGCAATCAGGAGTCCACTTGGAGAATATAGGCGTTTATTTCAAGTTTCAGCAATCTGGAGCCCGCCTGGAGAATATAGGCGTTTATTTCAACTTTTAGCAATCAGGAGCCCGCCTGGAGAACACAGGCTTTTGTTTCAAGTTTTAGCAATCAGGAGCCCGCCTAGAGAACAGAGGCATTTATTTTAAGTTTTAGCAATCAGGAGTCCGCCTGTAGAACTGAGGCATTTATTTCAAGTTTTAGCAATTATGAGGCCTCTTGGAGAACGGAGGCATTTATTTTAAGTTTTAGCAATCAGGAGCCCGCCTGAGAACGGAGGCATTTATTTCAAGTTTTAGCATTCAGGAGCCCGCCTGGAGAACGGAGGCATTTATTTTAAGTTTTAGCAATGAGGTGCCCGCCTGGAGAACATAGACATTTATTTCAAGTTTTAGCAACGAGGAGCCTACCTGGAGAACAGAGGCAGTTATTTCAAGTTTTAGCAGTCAGGAGCCTGCATGGAGAACAGAGGCATATATTTCAAGTTTTAGCAATGACGAGCTCGCCTGGAGAACATAGGCATTCATTTTAAGTTTTGGCAATCGAGAGCCCGCCTGGAGAATAGAGGCATTTATTCCAAGTTTTAGCAATCAGGAGCCCGCTTGGAGAATAGAGGCATTTATTTCATGTCTTAGCAATCGCCAGAACACCCAGCTTGTTTCCAGCCATTACCACCGGGACTTGCCGGACTCTCGCCTTCCCACCAAGCCAGCAACGAGCTCAACACACACTGTCGCTGCTAGACAGAGAACCAGCGAACACTATAGCCATCGTGCTTCTGCTTCTTCCTATTAACAACAACCCAGCACCGAAATACATATCTGCCTCTTTCTTAAATTCTGATCTTCAGTCCTAAATGTGGAGTGTGGTTAGGTTCGAGTTGAGTTTGATGTTTCCGGCGCTGTTCGAGTGTTGTTGTTGTTTGGCGTTTAGTTTTTTGGGGAACAAGTTCCTGTTATTCATTCAATTGTATTTCAGAGCTGAAATCCTTGTAATTGTTGGGAGTACGCGTCAATCGAAAGACTATTTCATTCGAATTTTGGAATCGGAGTTGCTGTACCATTTGATTTTTTTCTTCATTACTAAGAATATTTTGGGCTACCAGTGTTGCCGATTGGAGGTTTTGCTCCATCTTGTTGCTTAGGAGTTTCAAAGAAGTCCGAGCGTGTGAGTTTCGAATTCAATATTAAGCTCGGTTGAAGGTAGTTTGTTTCAAATTTGATGAAGTTTCTTATTTGAGGTTTCGATTTTGCTTGCGATTCTTGCTCGACTTAGCTGTTGTTCTTTCCCTTGAATTTGGAAGTTAATATTTGAATCAGTTGTCCCATTACCTAACTTCAGAACTGGTTTTGGTCCTTATTTGTTGTTAAGGTACATTTTCTACCCAGATCTGGTGTAATAACTGTTTTAATATAAATTGTATCACGAACCTTTAGTGTTTTTGTGCGCCATATTGCTAATATTCCCAATCTGCTAATATTGCTAATATTATTAATCAATATATGCTCAAAAGTTTATAGTTCATTTATGAGAGTAATTTCCTAACCCAATTTAGAGGGTGTGGCTTATAAAAAGTATTTTTTAAGTTAAAAGCCACAAGCGATAAGTTGGTGATACCCCATTTTTGGCTTTTGGCTTATCGTTGTACTTTTTATGCCTAAAAATAAGTGCTTTTAAGTACTTTTTATCATTGCCAAACACTACACAAACTAAAAATGTGCTTAAAACCCAATAAGCACTTAAAATAAGCTAATCCAAACACCCTCTTAGAAGGTCCATAAAAGCCAGCTCCGGTCCCAAGTGCTCGAATTTCGAATTTTTTTTTAAGATAAACATTACCCATGATATTACGAACTCAAATATCTAATTTATTCTGAATTCCATAATTAATTTAATGGTCAAATGTCATTTTTACCAAACCCTTGGTTTCCAACAAAATCCCATAATTTTCACTAATTGTCATGCTAAATCCACCCACAATCCATGTATTTAACTCAAAAGCTGGTAGAATTCACTTGTGATGCTTGATGAAAATCCGCTCAAAATAGCTTCCCAAATTCGGCCAACCCAAGTGAAAATGAGATAAGTCCCGTATTAAAATCAAGTTAGCCCAGGAATTCCTTCTTCGCGATCGCGGAAGGTCCTCGCCATTGCAAAGCCCAACTGTTCTAGCCGGCCAAAATTACCCTTCATGTTTGCGACCAGTCCGTCACATTCGCTATGAACCAACTCCCATATTTTTGCGTTTGTGATCCCCTAGTCACGTCACGAAGCCATATGCATTCCAGCACAGGTCAACAACTTCCTTCTTCGCATTTATGGCATGGTCTACGTGTTCGAAAAGAAGGACTGATAGCTTATATGGGTCCACCAAACAATAGAGTACATGTTCCTCTATGAGACCGATACGTTGAAAGCAGTAAAGACTGAATGTAAATGAGGCTAGAGGTTTTATACGTGGAAAAATCCCACACAAGTGGATCAAAAACCCACGAACTACTCTTGTAGGATTTTAACTCAACTAACTTGTAATCTACCTATTACAAGCCGCTTTGCAATACTACTGATTGCAAAGACTTCAAAGAGATAGCTTTTCTGGTTGAGTTAGGCCCAAAGTCCATTTAACATGAGACAATCTCACTTTATACCAATTAATTTTAAACTATTTACCCTTTAATGTCCAGGTCCAAACTATTTACTACTCCTACCCATGGCCCCCAAGCTATTTATCCGCCTTTATTATGTTCCTCTTCTTCTTCTTCCTCATTTTACCTTCCTTCAATTCTCCGTCTCTTTTATATTTCTTCTTATTTATTCTTACTGTAATCGCCACTAGCTAGTCACATCAGCAACACGTAATATTCGTTCTTATTCGACCTTAATTTAGTTTTAGTTTCAATGGAATCTTAACAATTTGGATATTGATTTCTCTCGCTCGGTTTTCTAATGGAGTACTCATTAATTGTTGAAGTGGTGCTATTATTTTGAAGATTTATTGTTTGATTCGATGTGGTGTTATAAAATATTGCTTTTAGTATCTTTGAGTAAGCTTTCCAGATCTAAATTTTTATGTGTATTTGAATATCCACCATTGTTGGGCTTGAAGCTCAATTTTATTTTTGAAGATTTCTTGTTTGATTCATAGTGGGTCCTGTTAAATTGCTTATAGTACATTCTGCAAGTTCATACTGAAATTTGATAGCGTTTGGAGTTGATTTGAGGTGATTGAGATCGAAACTTTCAGTTGAAAATCGAAGAAGAACACAGCTACAATATACCGCTACGGTATACAATATGTTGTAGAAGTATATATCTATACCGCAACACTATACTATTATAGTTTACAAAATAGTATACCGCTATGTTATACTAATATACTATAGGAGTATATAGTTATACTGCAACAATATACTATTATAGTATACAATATATTATTATGATATACTGTAATAATATGCAAGATATTGTAACAATATGTTGTAATAGTATACAATATATATATATATATAATAATATGCTTATTACCCGTGAATTCGCTTGTATTTTCCCTTTTAATTTGTTTTAAGCTTTTACCCAATGTGAGGGGCAAATTAAAAATGCAAAAAATAAAATAAAATTATAGAATGTTATATGATGTAACGGTATACTCTTACAATTAGATGCTTTTAGAAAAAAAATTTACAACTGATATTATTTCTGTTTAATAATTGACTTAAATTTTTTGTCACTCTTTGCGTACAATTGTATACCCTATTAGTATAGCTCTATACTATACTGGTA
This sequence comes from Nicotiana glauca, assembly GCA_026770625.1. Taxonomy (NCBI): domain Eukaryota; kingdom Viridiplantae; phylum Streptophyta; class Magnoliopsida; order Solanales; family Solanaceae; genus Nicotiana; species Nicotiana glauca. The sequence goes on along the minus strand of MU763567.1, from coordinate 62,052 downwards.
TCATATGTTAGTTAATATTTTTTTGGTTGTATTAACTACATTTAATTGTTACACAATTTAATTTTTCTTTAGTAATAATATAAAAAAAGAATAATAAAAAAATAGTGAAAACAGTAAATGAAATTAGATTATAAAGAGAAAAGGAATATAAAAAACAGAAGTTAAATGAAATTAGAAAGGGAAAAAAGAAAAAAATAAGAAGAAAACGAGAAGAAGAAAAAAAACAAATTCCCTCAGCATCTTGTTCGCCCTTTGTTTTATTGTGAAGACGTCGGACTTCCTTGTAGAGACCTTGATGGCACCGGCATGCGCCTTTACAAAGGAATCTGCCAACATGGCAAACGAATCCATCGAGTTCGGGGGTAGGTTGTGATACGACATCATGGCCCCCTTTGACAGTCTCTCCAAATTTCTTCAATAGGACGGATTCAGTCTCTTCATCATTTAAGTCATTCCCTTTTACGGCATACGTATATGTGGTTATGTGCTTATTGGGGTCCATAGTCCCGTTATACTCAAGGATATCGGGCATTTGATGGGCTTCAGAGCCACACTCGATGGGAATGGTCTTTGCACGAACTTCTTTGAATCTATACCCTTTAGAATTTGGATCTGATCGACCCTCGAGTTATAAGTCTCCACCTTTTTATCGATAGTATCTATGTTCTTTTTCCCTAACTCGATTCTTTTAGTCACTTCCTCTAGCAGTTTTATGATTGAGGGGTCAGTCCCCGAGCCGCTTTCATCATGTCTTTCTAGCATTGGCTCGTGCTGAATGTTTACTGGTTCGGCGGAGCTAGGGGTTCTGTTCTAGCTTTGAAGCTGAACAATGGCGACTTGCTAAGCTTGCAGCATCTCGAATATTACTTGGAGGCTATCTCATCCTTCTTCCATTCCTCGTGCTTCTTGGTCCCCAGCCTAGGGTTTCCCCTATGTCCATTCCTTAAGTAGGGGGGTCTACGCATGCTTCCGTGTTTAGGACGTTGTGGGAGCTGACATCAACTGGCTCCATGTTTGGTACTCCCTCAAGGTTTATAGGTGGTACACCCAGCCCACGCCGTTGTTTTCTCCAAGTTCTTCATTGTTGTGAAGTGGTGCATTTTGTGTACTAGACATGATTAAGCCTGAAATCAAAGAATCTTTAAAAAGAAAAAGTGTGAAGAGTAACATGTGTTATAAGAAAACTTAATTAGCACCAGAATGATCACTATTATTTTTAGCCCCACAGTAGGTGCCAAACTGTTTACCTTGAAAATGGTAACTATAATTATATTTGATTGTGTGGTTCTAAAAATGTGTGATTTGTTTAAGTACTAGTTGTTAGACAATAGATGCTAAGTGTGAGTAAAGAAAATAAGAAATGCAAACCAATAGGGCCAAGGACAGGGCCTCGAGCTCTAGACGGGCTAGTAGCGATGGACTATTGATGAAGAATCAGTGATAATGAGGGCCTTAGGGATGGCCTTTTACAGTTAATAATGAGCAGTAAATGAAGAACCATAAATGAACAATGAAGAATAAACAATAAATGTGGAGAACAATTATGTTCGCGAAGAGCAGAGAATGTTGTATTGTATTGAATATGTTGTGTAATAATTCGAGTCCTTTACAAAATGACTAAGGTCCCCTTTATATAGGAGGAGGGGGAGGGGGAATCCCCACATAGTACATGTCTAATAATAATGAGGAAATGCTATTGGTACAACTGTGAAATGACTTAGTACGGATTTGTACTATTCTTGCAGACCTGGTCAGCTCCAAACACGTATATTCGGGAGCTTTCCCGCCTTTCCATGACGATCATCGATTGAACTTCCCCGAGATCAACCATAGTGGGCCTTTGATGTGCTTCCTCGAGGGACACACCTCGGGGTCGTGCCTCACGTCCCGCTTCAGGCTTCTCGAGGTCGTGGAGCGGCATAGTAGCCTCAAAGTCGAACTCCCCAATTTTGGTTGTATACACATATATTTACAAAACCAGTTATCCCTTTTACTATCTAGTCTACTATAAATCTATTTGGTATAGTGACATTTGAACTATCTGAATTTTACAGGCCAATTTTAGCCCAACATGTTCATTTGACACCTCTATTTCCTATTATATGTGATGTAATTAGTTACAGAATTAAAAATAAATGAGTTTTCGGAACTAATTATATTTAAATTCATATAAAAAAATATAACTAATATGAATTTGGACTACTCTTATTGTTAGTTTAGTTTCTTATTTTTTTAATTTTAATATTTTTATTCACATATTTTACATTGGGCTAATGGGCCAGCCCATCCGAGTTTCAACCAAGCTTGGTTGGACTGGGCTAAAACCTAAAAAGGTATATATGGGCTCCAAATATTTTAATGCAATCCTAGTAAATCACGGGCCTGCGTTTGGACACTATGAGAAAATCGTAAAAATTGCACGGGGCACCCCTTTTAACCTGTAGCCTCTTTCTCTTTTTGTTTGTATCCGTACCCACTTTTTAAAAAACTTCAGCTCCCCTTTATAACTGGGAAACTTCAGCTCTAGAGAGCTGAAGTTTCCGGGTTACTAAACAAAAACTTCAGCTCTAGAGAGCTGAAGTTTCCGGGTTACTAAACAAAAACTTCAGCTCTAGAGCTGAAGTTTTTATTTTATAACGGGCAAACTTCAGCTCTAGAGCTGAAGTTTCTGGGTTACTAAACAAAAACTTGAGCTCTAGAGCTAGAGTTTCTACGTTACTAAACAAAAACTTCAGCTCTAGAGCTGAAGTTTTTATTTTATAACGGGCAAACTTCAGTTGTAGAGCTTAAGTTTTTATTTTATAACTGGAAAATTTAAGCTCTAGAGCTGAAGTTTCTGGGTTACTAAACAAAAACTTAAGCTCTAGAGCTGAAGTTTCTGCGTTACTAAACAAAAACTTCAGCTGTAGAGCTGAAGTTTTTATTTTATAACTAGCAAACTTCAGCTGTAGAGCTGAAGTTTTCCGGTTACAAAGACAAAAACTTCAGCTCTAGAGCTGAAGTTTTTATTTTATAACTGGAAAACTTAAGTTGGAAAACTGCTTAAGTTTTTATTTTATGACTGGAAAACTTAAGCTGAAAACTGCTTAAGTTTTTATTTTATAACTGGAAAACTTAAGTTCTAGAGCTTAAGTTTTTATTTTATAACTGGAAAACTTAAGCGCTAGAAAACTGCTTAAGTTTTTATTTTATAACTGGAAAACTTAAGTTCTAGAGCTTAAGTTTTCCAGTTGCAAAGACAAAAACTTCAGCTGAAGTTTTCCAGTACAAAAGAAAAACTTCAGCTAAAGTTTTTCAGTACAAAAGAAAAACTTCAGCCCCGTGGGCTGAAGTTATGTGAAAAAGCGGGTACGCTTGCAATTGTTTTTGCAAAGCGGGCACAAGTCAAAATATGACACAAAAAACGGGTATAGATGCAAATGCCCGAGAAAATTCCAGAACAATAGAACATTGGAAAACCCTAAACCAAAAGAGAAGGCTATATAAATCTCTTTCTTTCTATCTCACTGTTTCAATTTCAATGGCATCGGAACAGACGAATGAGCAGCATTTGATATGTATCCATGGTGTTGGTAATGGGGAGAATCTTTGGTATTGTATTGATTTGGTAAAGTCCTTGTCGCATAAACTTTTTTCGGTTGCCCGAATGGATTCCGAAACCGCAGGAGGTTGGACTATTGAGGGCGACTACATTTACTGCGCTGGTGGAATCCTCAACTTTAATTTCTCTTCCCATCCGGTGAGACCTTACTCGTCTTCGGAATTGAACAGGCACAACATCAAAAGCTCCAACCCGTCCATCTGGGAAGCCGTCTCTTTTTCCAAAATGCTTCATCGGCACGAAGCCCGTGTCTGTGCTGACGGTGATACGATCTATGTTCTGGGGGCATCACGTTTCCATATGAAGGCTTTGAGGATGAGGATGAAGGGAGGTGTTGCGGTGAAGCTTTCAACATCAAAACCAAAAGGTAGGAGATGTTGTCATGCAATGTCCAGGATTTTGCTTTTTTTACTGGTAGTACGACCGCCCTCATGAAAGAGAAAGGTGAGACGAAGGTTGTATGTTACTCGGCCGATATGGGTTATTTGCTATTTTACAATGTCC
>MU763567.1:1565-30529 GCA_026770625.1 Nicotiana glauca | reverse complement strand
AAGATACAAAGCATATTCAAAATTGACAAGATACATCCTAAAAATTAAGTGACAACATATATAAGTACATGTATCTAAATGGTACATCCAATAAAACGCATGGACATTCACATATATTAAATACATTTAGAACACTTCTACTTGGGATGTCCAATAATATATTATGCGACTCATTAAAATCTTACTCGGAACTCAATAGAAAAGATTTAGTGAAAGGGAAAGAGTATGTATATATATTTTTTGAAAAAGTATACCGCATATTTTAAAACTTCACTTGTTACCTCGGAAACAACCATTTGAATCTTGCATATCAACTTCTCAACGTTGAGGTTGATAATATCTTAGTGAACTAATATGATAAATTACTACTGTACGCACCTAATTTTTGACCAAATTTGAATTAATAGTTATATGTTTCATCTTAAATAGGTACGGACACTGAATCCTTTGAATAACTGTCCCTGCCTCTTTCGTTGCCTTTGCTTGTGTCTGTTGCTACTCGTGCCTCTTGGCTAACTGCAATTCTTTGACCATTTGACCAATCCACGTGTCTTGACACGTCACCTTTGTATATAAATAGGATTTTCCCAATACACTATAGCCGCGCTAGAAAATTTTGAACGTGTTTAAATTAAGTCATGCTTAAGTTGCATGTCAAGTGAATGGTTCAGATATTGAAATGATAGAAATATGGTTGGCAGAATATTGGCATAAAATGAAAGTGATTTAGAATTTAACAGGAGCCTAGAGAAAAGTGAGAAACTATGCATGGGGCAAAAGATTCAATCAAGGGCACATAAGGCCTAACTTCGAAGGAGAATTTTTTTTATTTTGTACCTCACACAACTAACATTAGTAATGTGAGATTTTTTTTTTATCTCACGATTATGTGGGTCCCAAAATTTTATGAACCTAAATATATAAAATATAAATCCATAAATATGTGAGATAAAAAGTGTCTCACACAACTAATGTCAGTTGTGTGACACACAAAATAAATCACTCATTGAAATCACTAGTTTAGGTAAATGGCTCGTGTAAAGGAAGTGAGATGACGATATCTCACCCAAAAATCACGTGACCAGCACATGTACCGAAGGACAGAGATAGTTTGTGAAGCAGCGTGTCTTTTGCATAGTCAAGTTATTTTTCTTTTAAGAGTTTAACTTATGTATATTAAAAGTGTAAATTACACTATCAAATCACTTGAAATATATATAAATAATCATTATAATTTGTGAAGTTACTTTCTAAAAGAATAAGACAAATAATGTTCTACGGGTTAAATTGTACAAATTAAATTGAAATTTATTTTTATTGTTATATGAACCTTGAGCCTAACTCAACCCCAAAAGCTAGCTCAAGAGGTGAGCATTGCCCAATTCCATATAAGGAGACCACCCATCCCCTTTAGAGGCGGATCCATAATTTAAAGTTAAATTTTAATATGCTTGTGTAAATATTCATTCCCGTTGCATCGTCCAAGCAACTAGACATTTTCATCTTATTCACTGACAATAGATGCTGAGTTCCACATCGACAATGAAGGGGATGGGTGGTCTTCTTATATGGAATTGGGCATTTAACATGAGACAATCTCACTTTATACCCATTAATTCCAAACTATTTATCCTTTAATGCACAGGTCCAAACTATTTACTACTCCTACCCATGGTCCCCAAACTATTTATACGCCTTTATTATGTTCCTCTTCTTCTTCTTCCTCTTTTTACCGTCCTCCAATTCTCCGTCTCTTTTATATTTCTTCTTATTTATTCTTATTGTAATCGCTACTAGCTAGTCACATCAGCAACACGTAATATTCGTTCTTATTCGACCTTAATTTAGTTTTAATTTCAATGGAATCTTAACAATTTGGATATTGTTTTCTCTCGCTCGGTTTTCTAATGGAGTACTCATTAATTGTTGAAGTGGTGTTATTATTTTGAAGATTTATTGTTTGATTCGATGTGGTGCTTTAAAATATTTCTTATCTTCGAGTAAGCTTTCCAGATCTAAATTTTTATGTGTATTTAAATATCCACCATTGTTGGGCTTGAAGCTCAATTTTATTTTTGAAGATTTCTTGTTTGTTCAAAGTGGGTCCTGTTAAATTGCTTATAGTACATTCTGGAAGTTCATACTGAAATTTGATAGCGTTTGGAGCTGATTTGAGGTGACTGTGATCGAAATTTTCAATTGAAAATTGAAGAAGAACACAACTACAATATACTGCTACGGTATACAATATGTTGTAGGTGTGTATATCTATACCGCAACACTAATATTATAGTTTACAAAACAGTATACCGCTATGTTATACTAATATACTATAGGAGTATATAGTTATATTGCAACAATATACTATTATAGTATACAATATATTGTTATGGTATTGATGTTCTAAACGTCAATACCACACAAGATGGGGTTTGATTTGTGTGTTACCCAATTTTTGCTTAAACTGGTTCTAGAAGGACCTGGTTCTTCTAGGTGTACTAACGACTGCTGTTTGCGGAATTAAAAGTACATAAAATAAAGAACACAGAGATTTTTATGTGAAAAACACCTAGCTCAAAAGGTGAAAAAACCACGGCCTACTACTCAGTAGGATTTTCTCAAACTTCCTCTAAAATCATTGAGTCAAAAACAGCATTTACAAAACTCTTTGTAAACATAAGGATTAACTCTAATCCTGTTGTGGCAACCAGCCTCTAACTGCTGCGACAACTTCAGGTTAACTCTAACTTGAATACTGAATTACCTATTACAATTGCTTCTAGCTAAAGCTGAAAGGTACAATATGAAACACCTACTACAATTGAACTAGAAATAAAGAAAGACACATAAAACTCTTTATGGAGCTGGTTCTTCAATCTGGTTCATGTAGCTTCAGGTTTGCACACTTGAATCACACACGAATTACTTGCAAAAAGCCTTGCTATTTCTCCTAATTCAGTTTAACTTCTGCATTTTTGTGCAACCATTTGATGTGAGAACATCCTGCAATTTATAGAGTTAGTAGATGAAGAAATAACTAGAGTTCTGATGCTACTCTTCCTTGGTGGAAGAGTTCTAGTTGATTTCAACTTCTAACTCCTTCCCTATCTTGAATAGTGTTCCCTTTGATTAATGAGTCCTTCTCCTTATCAATTATGCAACCTTTTCGATCAGGAGATATTAAATACACCAAGTTAAGCTTATCTCCATCACGTGCAACCCACATGCTCAAATCTGCTCATTTTTGTGAACCTGAGGGATGGACTACTGGATGGACCTGGTTCATCATGAGTTCCTTTGTTAGTCTTCAAAACTAACTTTTACTTGGGCTAACAAATTCCCTCTTTTTGATGACGACAAACTCTGTGTTTTTCATAAGCTTAGCCCTGTTTTAACTCAGCTCAACATCAACACAATGTTAGAAACATTTTTCCTTTTTATCACTTATCATCAAGAACCAGGTACATTAGGTTATAAACATCATTTTTCAAAGTGTAAACATCACTTGTTTAAAGCACAACCTTTTTCAAAGTGTAAACATCACTTGTTTAAAGCACAACATTTTCCCCCTCTTTTGGCATCATCGAAAAGTTGCATAAAAAATGTGAGATAACCAGATTTTAAAGCTTACTCATGGTCACTGGGGCTACTTCAAATGCAAACATGGATTAATCATCACAGGTCAAACTAAGAATTTAAACCATCAAAGAAATATAAACAAACAGTTAGAGCAAAAACAGTGAATTTCATTGATGATTGATAAGATTCTACCGCAAAACATAAGAAGAAATAAAAATACTTAAAACATGAGCAAAAGAAACAAAACGTCCCGAATTGGGTCACTGGTTGATCTACACTAGGCTAGAATTTAAGGCTTGGAAGAGGTAGTGGCTGGGTTATTTGCTTGGAGAAGTTTCATCATGTCTTAAGAGTTCCATCATTCTTCTCCTTTTCCCTTGCAAGTTCAGTTCTGAGAACATCTCTATTAGATTCTACCTCAACCAATCGTGTCTTCAGCCTCGCTATCTCAATATCCTTTGCCTCACTCTCCTGTACCAAGACTCTAACTTTGCTATTGATAGGTGTCTGTTTAGATGAACCAGGTTCATTAAGAATAACATTGTCTTCATAATTGCAAGCAAGCAGAGTATTAACCCCACTTCTTCATAGGTACCTTGAAATATGCAAGCACAGCTGTGAGAATGAAACCATAGGGAATGGAATGAGTTTTTGGTGCCACTGATAACTCTATCAGTAGGTCCGCGTGGGTTTCCTATTCAGATGGAACAGGTTCATCTATATTTTTTCCAAGTTGAACCAACCCCTCAACACCTTCGCCAGACCCACTTCCCCCTAGGGGTGGGCATTCAGTATTTCGGTTCGGTATTTAAGAATTTCGGTTTGGTATTTCGGTATTCGGTTTGTCAATTATGTATACGAAATACCGTACCAAAATATTTCGATACGGTTCGGTATTTCTTATTTTGGTTCTGTACGGTTTCGATACGGTTTCGGTTTAAACCAAATCTATGTTATAAGGCTTCTGCATATTCAAATCTATAGCTCTTCAGGTTGAAAAGATATAAAGACAACACCAAAGTATATTTCTACGGAAAATGGGCCAAAGCAGACATGTTTGGGTCTATAAATGCAGAAAATATATGCACAGGGTGGAAGATCATTTTGGATTCACAACACTAGACCTGTAGGTTGCTTACCATACGTTATGGGCCGCTTTTTGATCACAGCGGCACAAATTGATAAGTATGGATGTGCTGATCCTTTCAATGAAGTGGCAAACTACTTCAACATTCCAAATGCAGCAGTATCTTCTGGGCAGCAACAAAATCAAAATATAGGTCTGAAGACTTCCTTCTAAATACTATTAGTGTATAATATTATTTGTAACCGTGAGTGGCGTGTAACAAAGTTAACATGACATAAAAATTCAATGACGCACCATGTTATGAGCAAAGGATCATCCAGCTTGTTAATCATTGTAATCAGAACGTTGTCATTAGTTACAACGTTAAGGGTAGGACCAGGAAACTGCCCATTAATGAGGATTCCCTGCATGAATTCCATAGAAATATGTTAAACATTAACTACATATGTATACTTTATAACCAAAATAGTATTCAATTAAGGTTATCAAGATTTAGATCTCGAAAATTTACCCTTTGCTTGACCCCAAGAGGAGCGATTTGTCCATAGGTAACAGTCCAAATTTCATATTTGTATGGGTCTTCAGACCTCACGACGGAAGCAATCAAGCAGGCCACAGTTCCAAGTAAAAAATGTTAGGAATCGCTCCTAATAATATCGTCCATGTCACTGTTTCTAATGACACCTTCAAAGCTCTTGAGAAACAAAGGAACGAGATGGAAAATTGGAAATACACACGGCAGCCTTGGAAAATACACAAGTTGGAAATGCCTTGATGACAAAATTATTTCGGTATTTCGGTAATACCGAAATACCGAAATACCAAAAACCTAATACCGTATACCGAACCGAAATACCGATATACTAAATTTTTGTACCGAAAAAACCGAAATCGAAATACCAAATTAATTGGGTTCGGTTCGGTTCGAAATTCGTTTTTTCGGATTTTATGCCCACCCCTACTTCTCCCTGTTTTGCTTGCACTCTCTTCTATTTCAGTAAATTCCTCTCCCCAAACAACCATTGCACCGGTTTTTTTTATTATACCAACAGGAGTGAGTGAAGAATCAGCCACTTTTGTCCCCTTTCCCCTCACAGTAATCCTAGCACCCTTGCTCTCCCTTTTTTTTTATTTTTACCACCAACTTCTCCAGATTATGTAGTCTCAACACCTGCTATACAACCTACAAATCTATTCTCCAAATTTGTAGCAACTTTAGAAATTATCTCACGAGAAACTTTAAAATCAGAAGATACCTATTTAGTTTTGAAAGGCCTACTTTCTTCCCCCTTAGCAGCAGACTTAAATGAATCTTCAGATTTCTAGGATTCTTCTTCCCTACCTGCTTTCAATTGCTTGTTTATTTTCTTGATCTGCTCTCCTTCAGCGACAATATTATGAGCCATCATCTTTACTATACTTTTCTTAGAGTTTGGTGTTCTAGAAGATGTAGAAGTGGTTTCCTGTGGTGGTGATGAAGGATTTTCAGAGGTGTTCGACATATCTGGGCTAGGGTATGGAAGGGAAGAGAATTAGGTTGTGTTTGGAAGATGAAAGAAGAATGAGAGTTTTTGACGGCTTGAGAGAGATGAAGTAAGAAATACACTAAAGCTGATCAATATATAGAGGAATAATTGATGTGGTAACTACAGCTTTTCAGACTCTTAGAAGTTTAATCAAACTAAAATTCAATTTTGAAGAGACGTTGGAGTGTATCCCTAGAATCTAGATACTTCCATTTGGTTGAGACTCTTTTGAATGGGACTGGTTCACTTGTAACGGATAAGTCCAAAAGGAGTTTAGTATTTGGTGGGACTCTCTTCTCATGATCCAAATATCGTTATTTCAAATTATGCAAAGTGTAGAAAACATACCGTATTACCTTGATGAACCGGTTCTTCACTGATAATTCTCTTGTGTGAGTCTAAATTTGCCAAAATAGAAAAAATATCATTAGAGATTAATGATTCATTTTAACACATGGCACAAGAGTATACTATGAAAAGTATGAGACTGAGCAATATTTAATCTAATTATACATAAGTTACAGACTTTCTAACCAAGTTTTTTAACAATTTTTTTTGTTTAACCTTGAACTGATCCTTTTAGGTGATCTTAATCATCCCTAATTCCAACCTGCCCCTCTCAAAGTGATCTCTATTTAAGGCTTTTGTGAAGATGTCAGCAATTTGCTTGTTAGTAGCACAAAACTCCACAGTGGCCAAGCCTTTCTCATAGTTGTCCCTAAAAATACTGGTGCCTAACATCTATGTGCTTAGTTCTCTTATGATGAACCGGTTTCTTTGTCATACTAATAGCACTAGTGTTATCATAAAAAATAGGGATGCAACCACATCAATTACAAAGTTCAATAATTATTGTTTGATCCACGACAATTGAGTACAACTTGAAGCAGCAACAACATACTCCGCTTCAGCAGTATATAAGGCCATTGAATTTTGCCTTTTGATAGCCTATGACACAAGACATGAACCAAGGAAGTGTTCCATACCTGGGTTGCTCTTCCTATCAACTAGAAAACCTGAAATCAAGCACAAAGACCTACGCTGTACACAATGTCAGGTCTGCTAGTAGTGAATTATAAAAGAGAACCAATCATTCCCCTATACAACTTCTGATCAACAGATTAACCAGGTTTATCTATAGCTATTTTTGTGGATGTTGCAATAGGAGTGTCAATTTCTTTGGATGTTCCTTCCTGGTTTTATTACTGAGGAATAGGTTCATGGAAAAGTTCCCTCGAGGTTTGAGGATCAGTTTCTCTCTAGTCAATTCCCCCTGTCATGTTGCCTTGGGTAAAAGAACATGTTCCATCACATGTTCCTTCTTCTATTGCAGCTTTAGTCTGGGCTGCGATATCATTTAAATTTCTTACCAGCCCAATTGCTTCATCTTCATGTTCCAGCTTATCAGAAAGAATGTTAGTTTTAAATAACATATACATTTTTTCTACACACATAGTTTTTTTACTGTATATCTTATAAGCTTTACCATGTGAAGAATATCCCAAGAATACTCCCTCATCACTTCTAGGATCATATTTACCTAGGGAGTCTTTGCCATTATTGTGCACAAAGAACTTGCACTAAATGCCCTAAGATAGGATATATTTAGCTTTCTCCCTTTAAGTGAATCATAGGGAATCTTCTTAACAAGAGATCTAGTCATGCAACTATTTATGATGTAGCATGCGAAAATTCAGCAAACTCAGCATTTTCAAATTCAGTTCCATGGTAGACCTAATTGATGCAAATTGATTACCTAGTTATTTCTGAGTTTTTCTAACAAAATAAGTAAACATGTCAGATGCTTCATCTTTAGATGTTAAAAATAATGTCCAAGTAAGCCTAGAGTAATCATCAACAAGCACCATCATATATCTTTTACCACCTCTGCTTAATATTCTCAGTGGACCACAGAGATCAATATGGACCAGTTCCATCATTCTGGAGGTGCTTACCACTTTCTTGCATTTAAAACAGGATCTTACCTGCTTCCCCCTTGCACAAGCCTCACAAATTTTTTCTTCCTTGAACTTGATGTTAGGCAGCCTTATCACCAAATCCTTGGAGACTAATTTGCTGAGTTGACTCAAACTTGCATGTCCAAGTCTCTTGTGCCAAAGTAGGGGATCATTGTCCAACACACTTAAGCAAGTGAGTTCATTTTCTGAAAGTGTGGACAAATCTACAATGTATATATTATTTACTCTTTTTCCCTGCAAAACAATCTTGTCAGCGGTAAGATTAATCACAAAACATTTGGTAGAGGTGATTACTACCTTTTTACCTTTATCACATAATTGTGATATATTGATTAGACTGTACTTTAGGCCATATATCAAGTAGACATTCTCAATAGAGTGAGAATCAGTCTTACCTACCTTTCCAACCCCAATGATCTCACATTTCTTCCCATTTCCAAAGGAGACATTACCTCCTTTGAGGTCCTCAAGTGAAAGGAACTAGTTCTTGCTTCCTGTCTTATGCTTTGAGCAGCCACTATCCATGTACCATATTTGGCTGCTCCCTTTCACTTGAATCCACAAAAGGAAATCAGGGGTTAGTCTTAAGAACCCAAACTAGTTTGGGTCCCTTTTTATAGGCAAAAGGGTGAATCAGATTCTTTTTAACCCAACTTGGCAGCCTATTTTTTCCCTTGAACAAATTCTTTATTCTTTTTACTAGACTTTTCTTTTGCAATACATTCAGATTTATAGCGACCACTTTTACCACAATGTATGCAAATTTTATTCTCAGGAAGTGTGAGGTACTTGCTTTTGGGATCCCACTTAGGTGCAGGGGTCCCGTAGCCAAGTCCTCTCTTATTGCTACTCTGGTTTTCATGTAGCCATGAAAGTGCATCGGAAGACCTATTCCATTTACAGGTTCTATCTAGCTCGTGCTTAACCTTGTTGAGATCCTCCTTAAGGACTCTTATCTGCTAATCTCTTTTGTACAACTCATCTTTCATTTTTCCTACATTTTCTTCTAAAGTGAGTTGTGTGTGATCAGATTCCTTTTTACCAGTTCTTAATTTCAATTTTAGATTTTCAAATTTGAGCTCTAGGACTGTAGTGTCAAGTTCATGAACCTGGTTCTTCAACTCAGCATTTTTACTACACTACAAGAAAAGTGCGAATTACCTGGGGATTTTACCTGCAAAGTTTTTCCGCAAATATTTCCTACGAATTTTCATGCAAAAATATGAAATTCCTAATTTTTAGAATATTTTACTGGCGCAAAGTATTTCCCTAGAAAAATCCGTATGTAAATTTGGCGCCATTTTGCGCAAAATTTTACCTTGGGAATTATTTGGGAAATAAATCTGCAAGTACCATTTTCATAGGTAAATCCGCAAGTAATGAACAAAAATAAATTTCTTTGTCAATTCGCAAGAAAATTCCTTGGTAAATTTATCTGCGGATTTAGCTAGGGATACTTACTTGGGTATTTACGTGGGGATATACTTACCTATGGTATTATATGGGGATTTTAATACACGAATTTAGGTGAGGATTTACTTGGGGATTTCTTCACCTGGAGAATTACTTGGAAATTTTATTATTGCGCATTTACATGAGAACTCTTATTTTTTGGGAGGATTTACTTGGTGATTTATGCAGGAATTTTTATCCTACAAGTTTAGCTAAAGATTATTTATTGGGGATTGACTTAGCTAGAGATTTACCTGGAAACAATTTTAAAAAAAATTATTTAAGAAGTTAAAATTATAATAATATAGAAAAATAATATTGATATCAGAAGTGAATATTATTTTTAATTTGAACATTTACTTTCTTTTTTCAAATCAAATAAATTATTATGCATTAATCTCACTCTAAAAAGTTGTTGAGAAGATAAAGGATTAAAGCGATATATTGATGGAATTATTAATAATTTATCATATTTAGTTAATTTTGTTCGTTTTTAAAGATAAATGTAGTTAGAACTTAATCTCACACAAGGATCAATGACGTTTTTTTTTTTGGATTGAATATTGCAAAAGAATAATGCCATTTACTAATTAAATATCATATTAATTATCATAAATCCACTATTTTTGAGCTAATATCATTAGAAAATATACTCAATTTGGTATTGTTGAATAATTTAAGTAAAACTTTTAAATAGAAAAAATATTCAGCTACAGTTATTATTGGCATGATGTTTAATTGTCTCTTCGAATAAAAAATATGATAATATTTTAGCTGTATATCTTACTTATATGTTATCTTGTTTTACATATATTAAAAATAATGTAATTTAATTATAGGATGTTACTTAAATGATATTTATTTGTGGATATTGTAGGTGTGTCTTAAGTATTGAGTAACATTCTAATTTTATTTTTAAATATCCTCTTGATTAACTTCTAATATTATTGGAGGAGTAACTGGATCTTGTGTACGTGGTTAGAATTAGCTTATAATCTTTACCAATTACTTAACCATGTAAAGTGTGTTCACTTCTTGTTTAAAGAAATTATTACACAAAAAATTTAGTGTATTATTCAAGGTATATAAATGTACCATTATCCATTTTTTTTTCCTTATATAAGACCTCTAATCTCCAAAATTGTGTTCCTCGAAGGAAAAAATGACACATGGTATAAACTGTCAATTAATTATTAAAAATTATCTTAATTTGATCCATTTAGTTAAACTTGAAAATTTCATTCTTTCATAAATAAAAAAAAGAATAATTCTACATCCTTGATTTTGGAAGAGATATGGCTGCCAGCAATTTAGTCTCTCTTTTTTACCACATCGGATAAAGAAAATATTGTTTCGTCCTTTTGCAACTTAAAGTCTGGTATTCACGGCAATTTAGTTTGTTGATTGTGGGAATAACCAATATTATTGGCCACCCCTATCTTTACGTAGGGTAGGTGGGATTGATAGAGGAAAATGTATTAGTGTTGTTAAATACGACAAATTGAAATTACAAGATAACTATATTATCAATAATTAATAATTATTGAGAAGCAATATTGGTGTTAATCTAATCCAGGAAATATAGTAGTAACAAAAGAATTAATATGGAATAAATTAAATTATGAAAATGAAATATTGAAACTTTTCATGGGGAATTACTTGCGGAAAATCAACAAGAAATTTCCTTTTTTCATGAACTTTTACCAAAACTTTCTTGCGAATTTTTAGTATTTGGTGCGAAAGAATCCGCAGATAATTTACATGCGGATTAAAAAACCCTAGTTAATGTACCTGGAGATTTTAAATTTCGCATGTAATAATTACCTACGAAGGTTTTTCCATCGGATTCATTTTTGTAGGAAAATCCGCAGGAAACTAAATTACCTGCGAATTTTCCAGTATAATCCCAAGGAAAATCCCCATGTATTTCACATTTTTCTTGTAGTGCTATCACTTTCACTAGCCCCGAGTTCCAGGTTTTTGCACTTAGCTTTCAGAATCACACACTCCTTAGAAAGCTCTTCCTTTTCATTGTCTATAATCTCAAATTCATCAATGAAATCTAGAAGTAACTCAGAGAGACTTTCTTTAGACAAAAAATTAATCTTGTCTTTGAGATGAATTATACTTACCTCAGATTCCTCATCGGATTTCCCAATTGCCATAAGTGCTTGTTCATCTTCATCTTCATCTTCTAAGTCATCATCTGAGCTTTCACCCCAAGCAGCAACCATAGCCTTTGTTGATCCTTTGTTCTTCTTGTGATGAACCTGTTCCTTCTTCCTGTTCCTTCGTTCAGCTCTTTCCTTTTTCCATTCAATTTCCCATTGAGGGCAGTTTTTGATGTGGTGATCAGTCTTCCCACACTTGTAACACCCCTCATTGGTTTGTTTTTCAGGAACCCTTGGTTTGTTGTAGCTTCCACTTCTTGAAGGACAATTTTCTCTCATTAGGTACTTCTTGAAATCCTTTGTGATCATAGTTATTTCATCCTCCTCTAGATCAGCACTTTCAGTGATTCTGAATGCCATGCTCCTTTCCTTCTTGGGTGCATCCATCTTCATGGTTTGCCTTCTAAGTTCATAGGCAGTGAGATTTCCAATTAGCTCATCCAATTTAAGAGTGGCAATGTTCTTTGATTCCTGAATAGCTGTGATTTTGCTTTCCCAAGAGACTGGCAGTACCCTTGTCAAAATCTTCTCAACTTTGTCTTCTTCAAGAATAACCCTTCCAAGAGACTTAAGTTCATTTGTTAATGTGGTGAACCTTGTATACATCTCTTGGATGGTTTCCCCTTCCTTCATGGTGAAATTATCATATTGAGAATATAGCAGGGTTCCTCTGGACCTCTTCACTTGAGGTGTTTCTTCATGAGCCACTTGCAAAGTATCCTAGATTTCCTTAGTAGTGGTACAACTTTGAATTCTACTGTACTCGTCCGGACCAAGTACACACACAAGCAATTTCTTGGCCTTTGCATTCTTTTCCCACTTCCTCAAGTCCTCAACATTGCAGTCAGCTCTTGTTTTTGGCATATCTACTCCTTCAACATTCTTCTTCATGGTAGCCAGGGGACCATCGGTGATAATGTCCCATAGCTAATAGTCTTCTCCGATGATGTGATCTCTCTTCCTGTTTTTCCATCAAGAGTAGTAGTGGCCATTAAAGAGTGGAGGCCTGTCAGTGGATTGCCCTTCCCAGTTTTCAGGTGGTGCACTCATCTTGATCTGTTCCTAAGGTGTTAGCCTCTTCAAGGACAACCTGTTCCGATACCAATTGATGTTCTAAACATCAATACCACACAAGAGGGGGGTGATTTGTATGGTACCCAATTTTTACTTAAACTTCTTCTGGAAGGACCTGGTTCTTCTAGGTGTACTAACGACCATTGTTTGCGGAATTAAAAGTACATAAAATAAAGAACACAGAGATTTTTACGTGAAAAACACCTGGCTCAAAAGGTTAAAAAAACCACGACCTACTACTCAGTAGGATTTTCTCAAACTTCCACTAAAATCATTAAGCCAAAAACAACATTTACAAAACTCTTTGTAAACCTAAGGATTAACTCTAATCTTGTTGTGGCAACCAGCCTCCAACTGCTGCGACAACTTCAAGTTAACTCTAACTTGAATACTCAAATACCTATAACAATTGTTTCTATATAAAGTTGAAAGGTACAATATGAAACACCTACTACAATTGAACTAAAGATAAAGAAACACACATAAAACTTTTTATGGAGCTGGTTATTCAATCTGGTTCATGTAGCTTCAGATTTGCACAATTGAATCACACACGAATATCTTGCAAAAAACCTAGCTATTTTGCTCCCAATTCACGTTTAACTTCTGTGTTTTTGTGCAACCATTTAATGTGAGAACATCCTGCAATTTATAGAGTTAGTAGATGAAGAAATAACTAGAGTTCTGATGCAACTCTTCCTTGGTGGAAGAGTTCTAGTTGATTTCAACTTCTAACTTCTTCCCTATCTTGAATAGTGTTCTCTTTGATTAAGGAGTCCTTCTCCTTATCAATTATGCAACTTTTCGATCAGGAGATATTAAATACACCAAGTTAATATTATCTCCATCACGTGCAACCCACATGCTCAAATCTGCTGGTTTCTGTGCACCTGAGGGATGGACCACTGGATGGACCTGGTTCATCATGAGTTCCTTTGTCAGTATTCAAAACTAACCTTTACTTGGACCAACAATTACACTGTAATAATATGTAAGATATTGTAACAATATGCTGTAATAGTATATAATATATATAATAGTATACTTATTACCCGTGAATTCACTTGTATTTTCCCTTTTAATTTCTTTTAAGCTTTTACCCAACGTGAGGGGCAAATTAAAATGCAAAAAATAAAATAAAATTAAAGAATGTTATATGATGTAACGGTATACTCTTACAATTAGATCCTTTTAGAAATTTTTAATTTTTTTACAAGTGATATTATTTCTGTTTAATAATTGAATTAAATTTTTTGTCACTCTTTGCGTACAATTGTATACCTTGTTGGTATAGCTATATACTATACTGGTATCATATGTTAGTTAATATTTTTTTGGTTGTATTAACTACATTTAATTATTACATAATTTAATTTTTCTTTAGTAATAATATAAAAAAAGAATAATAAAAAAATAGTGAAAATATTAAATGAAATTATATTATAAAGAGAAAAAGAATGTAAAAAACAGAAGTTAAATGAAATTAGAAAAGGAAAAAAGAAAAAATAAGAAGAAAACGAGAAGAAAAAAAAATAGAAGAAAAAAAAAGAACAAATTCCCTTAGCATCTCATTCGCCCTTTGTTTAATCTTGAAGACGTCAGACTTCCTTGTAGCGACCTTGATGGCACCGGCGTGCACCTTTACAAAGGAATCTGCCAACATGGCAAACGAATCCATCGAGTTCGGGGGTAGGTTGTGATACGACATCATGGCCCCCTTTGACAGTCTCTCCAAATTTCTTCAGTAGGACGAATTCAGTCTCTTCATTGTTTAAGTCATTCCCTTTTACGACATAAGTATAAGCGGTTATGTGCTTATTGGGGTCCATGGTCCTGTTATACTTCAGGATATCGGGCATTTGATGGGCTTTAGAGCCACACTCGATGGGAATGGTCTTTGCACGAACTTTTTTGAATCTATACCCTTTAGAATTAGGGGTGCGCCTGGGATCTGATCGACCCCCGAGTTATAAGTCTCCACCTTTTTATCGATAGCATCTATCTTCTTTTTCCCTAACTCGATTCTTTTAGTCAGTTCCTCGAGCCTTTTTATGATTGAGGGGTCAGTCCCCGAGCCACTTTCATCGGGTCTTTCTAGCATTGGCTCGTGCTGCATGTTTACTGGTTCGGCGGAGCTAGGGGTTCTATTCTGGCTTTGAAGCTGAGCAATGGTGACTTTCTAAGCTTGCAGCATCTAGAATATTACTTGGAGGCTGACTCCGCCTTCTTCCATTCCTCGTGCTTCTTGGTCCCCAGCCTAGGGCTTCACCCATCTAGTCATTCTTAGATAAATGAGTTTATCGCTTGAAGAATCTCAAGAACCCGTGACTCTTTCATCTTCCAGTGAAGATCCTTGGCAAGGGCTTGCACTAGAATTGAATGTCATATGCAATAACATTATGACAAAAGGAAAATAAACATACACAACAGTTAGTAAAAAGACATAAATCTAAGTGCTCGTGCTTCTAGCCAGATACTTAGAGAAATGTACAGGAAGAAACTAACTAGACCATGAAAGATTGGAAATACCTGTCTCATTTCTTCAAGGCTAATGACAGCATTTTTATCCATGTCAATTGCAGAAAACTGATCCCGAACATCTATCAGTTCCTCCTCATCAACTGTGCTAGCCAATGCCTGCCAGTGTTAGAAATTTTGGGAGAGCAAGACAACACAAAAGAACACTCAAAACTCACAAAGAAGAAAAATTGAGGAAAGGAGGATTTCTATTCAACTTGGCTTACTTCAAATGGCTAGATTACATAGCTATTTATAGGAGAACTCTTTCATGCATCTAGCCTAGTGTATATGTAAACACAATAACTAAGTCCACACCTCACTTCATTCAAGGTACATGGATGACACCAATGCATAAAGAAATTCACACTCTAATGCATGTACTTACTTAATGTCTAGTTCATGAACTAATGTAGACACATGTAGACAAATGTAAACTAATGTGAACTAATGGAAACAAGTTTATTATGTTTCACACTTCAACAGCCAGGTAATGAAATTTCATGAATTTAATGTTTTGTACATTTTATTTTGGCTTAGCCACAAAAAGGACTAACAAAATAAGAAGCTATGAGTTTGCTCGTAAAGCAAACTGTTTTATTCGACTATACTTGATAAATTGTCGCATGATTGATAAGACGGAAATGTCCAGTGGAATCTCAGATGCATCATCTCCTTCACGGACCCATGGATGCACTGAAATGTTTGAGCATATCAGTTTGGAACTCGTAGTTTATCAATAATTTAAGGGGATGAACAGCAGTAACATCTAATTGAATAAAGAAACCTGTGAAAATGAGTATATCTGAAGGTTGTTCAATAAATAATCAAACATGGAAGCTATTTAGCCAAAACTGACAGCTATAATGGATATCCAACACCAAACATTGTTGATGAAGAAGTAGGTTACAAAAAACTGACAAAACCAGTGTATGAACCTTTGGACCTTGAGTTACTTCCCTGATAAATCATGTTTTATCATAGTAAAACTTAAATAGCACTTAAAAAGTTGTGCTAGATCAGAATGCTATTACTTACATAGGGACTTGGCAGCAGTAAGTCTAGCGCGAGGATCCTTCACCAGTAATTTCTTAACAAAATCTTTAGCACTATTGCTTATAGTTGGCCACGACTTGCAACGAAAATCAGGCTTGTTTCTTAGTACCTTAGCGTAGTAGAACAACAGTTAAGAACAACAGTAAATCAGCCAAAGCACGATTTACTAAATATGAGAAAGAACAAAGTTAAACCTGTCAAATGAATAAATAACACTTTTGAATAGGATTGTCTTTAAGAACAATCTAGCAAGTTGTCATTTTTAGATGTTGTTGTTGTTTAGATGATGCTGTCATTTAGATGCTGCTGTTGTTATTTGGATATGAGGCTTTCCTCTTCCTTATTGTGGCTGGAGAAATCTACATATGCTGTCATCTACATATGCTGCTATCGTTTAGTTGCACTTTGCAAAACATTTGCTTAATTCTTATTTTCAGTTTTGCTTCTTGATTTAATTCTAGTTTGAATTGAGTGTTGGTTCGACTATCTGCTGCTAAGAAGATTGTTGGATTGAAGAATCAAACTGTTTTTACTAATCTTCAGTAAGTAGTTGTTGAAGTTTGGGTTCTTATCAATTTGATTGAAATGTTCATATTTTATCTTAGTTGTTTTTGCTTATAGATGTTAGGTAAGTGACTTGGCTACTCTAACAGTGATGGAATGTTCAAGATGTTTTTTCACATTATACTTTATTTTTTGACATAATTATTTTATAATTTCAGGTCATACCGTCTGATGTTGGATAATTTAGCGGGTGAAAGATTTTAAAATGAAGAAAAGTTGCGAAAATCAGTTGAAGACCATCATTCGTCTTGATTAGTTATATAATAACATTAGCTATTTAGTCTAAACAATATATATTTATATTTTAAATTACTGTGATATTAATGTTTTTGATTAGTACTTCCTTTTGTTTGTTAAGATTAATGAGATACATTATATTTTTTTGAATTAATATTAATCTATTTTATTATTTGAGTCATATTTTGTACGAATATAGTAACTATTATTAATTGTGGCTAAACTATTTATAATTGATGGAAAATAATTGTCGTTAAAGATATTAACTTTTAGCGGCAATTTAGTTAAACATATTACCCATTAAAATGAAAGCTAAAAGGGCAAACTAAGATATTTTTAGAAGGGATATCATGGCCATTTTAATTGCCACAAAATAATTGCCATTAAAGATGCGAACTTTTAGTGGCAATTATTTTTAATTTAGCGGCTATAAAAAATATATGCTAAAGAAGTATAATTAGTCGTTTGGATTGGATTTAGTAGCCATTATAATTGCCACAAACAATTGACCTTAAAAATGTGATTTTAGCGGCAATTATTTTGGATGTAGAGGCTATAATAATGAATGCTAAAAAAGTATAATTAGCCATTTTGGATTGAATTTAGTAGCCATTATAATTCCCGCAAATAATTGCCGTTAATGATAATAACTTTTAGCGGAAATAAAACATATTGTTTACCAGCTTTTGCGAGAATAACCGCTAAAGGCTTTGCCGACCCCAGTTTCAGCGGCAAAAGACTAATGGCCGATAAAAGATACAGCGACGATTATTATTGCCGCTAAAGCCATTTTGTATTACCGCTAAAGGTCTTATTTGTAGTAGTGAGTGAACTCAAATGAATTTTTAAGGCAAAATTGCATATTTTTTTATTAGTTTTTAACTTAAAAGCTTTTCGAAAAAAATACCCGGACTGCTACGCAAATCGAGGAAGGCTATAATGAGATAATTAAGGCTTTGAAACACATAATGAGGTTCTAAAACTCTAGATGACCTACATTCTCCACCTCTAAAACAATTGTTCGTCCTCGAACGGACATAGAAAAGTACTTGGGCTGGTGAAAAGGTGTGGATATCTACTTCGCAGGTCCAACTCGGACTCCCAAGTAGTTACCTCGACGGGCTGACCTCTCTACTGCACTCGAATTGAAGGATAACTCTTTGATATCAATTGACGAACCTGTCGGGCTAGAATAGTCACCGACTCCTCCTCATAAGTCAAATCCTTGTCCAACTAGACATAGCTGAAATCTAACACGTGGGACGGATCACTGTAATACTTCCGGAATATGGACACATGAAAAATAATAAGTTGAGGTATCCAATTTATTGGTCTTTCACGTTGTTTTCTTGAATCCTTTTAATGCATAAAATGAAATATCTTAGTTTGACCAGAAAAAATTGAACCTACTTGTATTTAAGGTGTTGTCATGTTCTTTAATAGATTAATGCAACAACTTTTAGGCTTGTTATTTCCATATCTAGACTTTGACTACCTGTAAATATCACAATTCGTGTGTATACTTAGATCTAATCCTACTTTTTAAGCCTAATATTATGTGAGTTTGGTAAAACTTTTAGGGGTCCTTTGGCCGGTAATATGTTATCCCTGGATTAGTTATTCCAATTTTCTATGGAGATAAAAACGCTATAATTTCGGGATAATTAATTCCGAAATTAATTATACAATAACTTTCTTCCAACCAAAAATGAGATAAATTCTTCTTAAATTTAGTCACAAAATTAATTATTCCTTGTTCCTTGTACCAAATGAGCCGTCAGGGTAGAAGAAACTTCTTATATGAAAAGAAGAAGCTACTTGCTTGTGGCTCTTATGTTACAATCTAACCTCCTTGTCTTAGCTTTTCTTTGCACTTATCTAACTTTTTATTGTTTTCGCTTCTTTTTCTATCACTGACAGGTAAGAGGGAAAAAGTTAAAGGTCAAAATCATACTTTACCAAACACGTTTAAAAGTACGGGCTGCTTTCCTTTCGTTCTTGGTATATTTTAGTAGTATTAAAATTACTTCATATACTTTCTTCTATATGAGGTTTAATCCAAGGGATATTTCATTATTGTGATTAGGGGTGTATATGAATCGGGTTGGTTTGATTTTTATTAAAATCAAACCAAACCAATTATATCGGTTTAGATTAGTTCGGTTTTGTTGGATTTTTCGGGTTTTCGGGTTTTTTGCTACATGAATATTATTTCAATCTTATGTTATTAAAATTATAGATAAAGCTTTGATAAGTGAATATATGTTTAGCAAATATGGAAAAAATTGACAAACATATGATCTATTAAAATATTCTAATGGGAGAAATTTTGTATTAACACATGATAGTTATTTTCTTAGTCGTCTAACAATAATTTTTCGTTAATTTACGCTTTCAAGGTTAATAAATGAGAGGATCCCAAATATTTCTACATTTTCTAAAGAAAAATCACTACAAAGTCTTAAAAATATAAATAAAATTTATATATTTATATATCGGTTTAGTTCGGATTTTTTTACTCAATACAAAACCAAGTCAAACCAAACCTAGTCGGATTTTTTAATCGGTTTGGTTTGGTTTTTCGATTTGGTACGGTTTTCCGGTTCGGTTTGAACACCCCTGATGGTGGTCATTAGTGTTTCTACTAACACCTAAATAATGTTTTTAAATAATACTTTCTTTTGCAAAGAATATTCAGTTGCTTGTTAATATTTTTTCCAGAGATAATTCAGTTGTCTAGAGGATACAATTCGAATAGTACGATACCTCTTCAATGCAGCATCCAGATCATGCTCTTCTTTGTAATTGAAAGCATTATCATAGACAATTCCCGTGCCCAAGCCAATGGGTTAGAGAGAGAGTCTCTAGCCTCTCTCTACAGTTTCCATAAAACACTCTCCATCTCCTTCCTCCCTAAACCAAAGTTATGACCTCCTTCACTCCGGAAAACCACCAAGTAGAAACCACTACCAACATGGAAACCACCCCATGCAGCCCTTCAAGAAACAATACGCCATTACTTCCGTCCAAACCTCCCTCAAACATAAACACTAACACAGTACAAAACACACCCCTTAACACTAGTATGATTCCTGGAAATCAAGTTAACGAAGGAAAACCATCCTCCCTAAGTATTCTAAGTAACAACCCTACAACTAGCCACACGGCTAACATATGTGTTCAAAACGACATTAATATCGATATCACTACCATGGATGAAACTCAATATCCGTTTCCTGAAGGAGAGATAACTTCTGACGATAAAGAAAGACTTTACAAGAACTAGGAAACCGCCCTTATTGTTAAAGTATTTGGGAAAAGAGTTGGATACCAATTTCTTCAATGCAAACTCCAGGCGATACGGAAACCTACTGAAATTATTTCCCTCATAGACCTAGGTTTCGATTACTACCTCATAAAATTAACAACCAAGAAAATTACAACAAAGCTCTTCATGGGGGACCATGGTTCATAGGTAGCCAATTCCTCTCCATAAGGAAATGGGAGCCTAGGTTCGTAGCATCGGAGGCCTCCCTAACCTACTAGGCCATCTGGGCCAGACTACCCGAACTACCTACGGAATTCTATGACTACGAAATCTTACAAAAAATGGGAAACAAACTAGGGGAACTCCTGCGTATCGATGCATGTATCTCTTCAGCTCTTAGGGGGAAATATGCTCGTCTTTCTATCCTAGTTCCAATCGAAAAATCGTTAAAAACCCACATAATACTAGGCAAGGACTATCAAAAAATTACATACGAAGGCTTAATCGTTCTTTGCACAAACTCTGGACGCCTGGGACACAATATTTTAGCCTGCCCTAGTAAAATAAAGGAGACAACCAACCTGATTAACTTGCCTAAAGACCCCAACAAACCACCCCATGAAAGAGAGTCCATCACCACCAAGGTTGAAAACTTGACTATTGTTTCACACCACAAGAAAAAAATGAAACAAGAATTGAGGAACTATGGACCCATGAAACAAACGAATTCCATGCACCAACATATCGAAGTCCATTACTCTACAAACCCATCCTCCCACTCCCAGATTGAAACA
Source organism: Nicotiana glauca (assembly GCA_026770625.1). Classification (NCBI taxonomy): domain Eukaryota; kingdom Viridiplantae; phylum Streptophyta; class Magnoliopsida; order Solanales; family Solanaceae; genus Nicotiana; species Nicotiana glauca. The sequence continues at coordinate 9,225 of MU763567.1, read as the reverse complement.
GCCACCAATGACCCCATGAAAACCCATCCTCCCACTCCCAGATCGAACCAGCAAGAATTGAGGAACCATGGAGCCTTGAAACCCCCAAATCCCATGCACCTACCTATCGAAACGTACAGTCCAAACCCAGCGTCCCACTCCCAGATCGATCCGGCCACCCTTGACCCCCTAGAACAAAGATCATCTGGACAAAAGGCCTACCCTAATCACATGGGAATTGCAGCTCTTCCTAGAACTGATATTAACCTAACCCTATCACCAACTAGACTTACTCAAGCTCACCTAACAACGGGCAGAATCCCCTGGACAAAACCCTCACCCTTCCAAACGACCAACACTCAATCACTCCCACACAAAAGTACTTGTCAACTCTTGCACCAAATCAACTAGACACGAAAAACCTAGGACAAAAGAAACTTAAAACACCATCCATGAGCTATGAAGTCACCTCAATCAAAACCCTAGTATTAGGTCAACACATAGACCACAAATTGTCTAACAATGCAAAAAGTAACGACATTAAAATCCCTACTACTAATAGATTTTCCTATCTTGAATCAAACAACCCCTCACATCAAACCTCCCTAAAAATGTCCCTGGAACCTAATCAAAGTACCCACCTTGTCACAACATCAGGCGAAAAATTTACTACCCTCATTAATGAGCCAAACAACATTATTTCTCCAGGGGTTTCTTCATTAAACCCCTCAATTCCTTTAAACCCCTCACTCGACAGTCTTGCTCCATGCAAGAGTGACAATAATACAAACTCTGCAACAAACAACACTGCCACTTACAATGCCAAGACTACCAAACAATCACCACAGGAGAAACATGAGGACAAGAAGAAATGTGTGGATCAGGGATCAACAACAAAGATCCAACCACATCTTCAACCAAGCAAGAACAATCCCACAACCTCCCCAACCAACAACACTATACACAACCCTACCAATACAACCAAACCATACCCGCCAAAGCTGGCTGGAATAGGGATTAATGGGCCATGCACTGAGCATGAGCCTAAGGATCAATGGGGAAGACATAATAATACAAATAGAGGATCCATTCTACTTAGCTCAAATGATATCGGAAGGCATGAGAATTGCCATGGGGAACATCTTAAACAATCCTTGGATCCATTGTTGGTCCCAAACGCATACGCAAGTATACGTGGTCGTACAAGTAATATTGTGATAAGTCGAGTGTTGAACCCACAGAAACTTGTATCAACTACCCACTAACACGCCAATATTGTTATTCCGTCAATTCAAGTTCGAATTCAAGATGTTTAATTATGCTAATTAAAATCTTAAATAACAACTAAATTATCAAATATCAAGTTGATTGTTGTGTGCAATTAATAGAGACAAATATTCCAGGGTTGTGATTTATTCACCAATTGTATTGTGTTTTAACTAACTATCCCTTTCATATAATTCACTCATGGTTGTTAATTAGTCGATAAATGCTCTCATAGCCTTCTCCCGAAGTACTAATCACCTATTCTTAATAGATCAACGTCTATATTCCTATGAAATTTATCTATTAAAAATGCAGTAAAATCATGACATTTAATTAAGCAAGGTGATTAGGTATACTCCTATCCTAACCACAAATCCGCTCCCCTTGAGGGTTAAGATCATGCTCTCTTTAATTCTTCTCTAATCTAAACATGGATTTTCCAAGCATAGCATAAATAATAAATAGAACTTAACTGCTGGCCAAACAATTAAGCAATTAAACATAGAATTAAAGAAACAACCATATACGAATGAATTATAATCAAGATCAAGTTAATTTCAAACCACAATATTTATGGCTACATCACAACCCCAGAATAGTTGATGTTTTAGCCACTCATATTCATACAAATCTCAACAATAATAATTTTAAACATAATATGAACAAGTAACTAAGAGAAAGTTTAGAAGAACTCTTTTAATTCTTGCTCCAAGATGATATATTTCTCCTCCTTTCTTAGCTCCAAGATTAGTCTTCAATGGCTTTTCTCTCAAGATCCTCCTCTCCTTCCACAAAATCTGATCTCACCCTCAATAATGGACCTTTTTCATGTTAGTTGAGTGGATACCTTTCATATCGACAATTTTACCCCTTAATAATTGATTTCCCGGACTGGATTAGCGCGGGCGCGCTAAACCTGCGCTAATGCCCGCGCTAATGGAAATTCGGTAAAATGCAAAAAATGAAAGTTGTAGTCTTTTAAATAGATTTCCATCAATATATTATAGAGCCCAAACGGAGTTCTGAGCAAAAAGTTATGGGCATTTTACTCAACTTGATTCCAACTTGATTTATTTAGCTTTTACTCAGACTTCAAAGTCTCAAATTACTTAAATTCATCCCGAATTAATTCTTAAGTTGAAAACTCTTCCTTCAAGGCATAAATCATGAATTTAGTATAATTCATAATCATTTAAGCTCAAACATTTGTAAAATGCAGTAATTAAAGTGTTGTTAGAACGACTAAAATACGAGTTTTTAGCCTATGATCATCCATCATGCACTAACCTTTCACCAAGGAATGCCATCTCCATGGACACATCTTGCATGGCAGAATCAAACATGGAACTACCAACCTTTCAACCTTCTCAACACACACTCACCCCTATTCCCAAACATCCAGCCTCCCCCGAATCCGGCCCCCCTATTCCAAAACTTGCATGGATCGAACACAACCATGCATGGCCAAATCCCGAACCAACAAACCCCCCTCGACATCCCAACAGCCCCCCGGCCACCCATGCAATAGGTACACCCACCCAGCTCAACGAGACAAGAGGAGGAAGAAGAGAACGACAACCCAACGGAAAGGATAGTAGAGCATGGGGTGATAAGGTCACCAAAAACCCTAGTGTTCAAAGCAAGAAAAGAAAAAAGATTCATCTTAAGTTGCCCTCTGGATTTGAGGAAATACTCAATAACTATAAAGAAATTGAGGACGCCCAGAATTTACCAATATGCAATGGTGTTGGTCCCGACAATGTTCTCCAACTTTTGGATGAACCAAGAAGGAACATCGAGCAAGGGGAACTCCCCTCCCAATCGGGAGATGAGTTCAAACAATAGAAATATAAGTATGAGTTTTAAATCTTGGAATTGCCGGGGTACGGGAAATGCTAACTTTAGAAGAGCTTTTAGATCTATGCTTGACTACCATAAACCTAGTGTGGTTGCCCTACTTGAAACAAGAATTTCTGATCATCATGTCATTATGGAGGATTTTGGAATTTCAGGTTTGGCACAAGTTGTGGCTCAGGGAAACTCGGGAGGAATGGCACTAATGTGGAACAGTGATGAAGTCAATGTGGATCAAATAGGTGGCACTGACCAGGAGATCCACACCATGGTAAAGGTAAAATATCTACCTAAAAATTGGTTATGCTCATTTATTTATGCTAGTAGTTTACTAGAAGAAAGAATTATTTTATGAAATAACCTAAAAACAATTGCATGCAATTACAAAGGACCCTAGTTAGTATTTGGAGACTTTAATGAAGTCACTAGAGCAAGTGAGAAATTTGGCGGCCTACATGTAAATAATAATAGAATCTCAAAATTTATTAATTGCCTAAACACCTGCAACCTCATAGACTTAGGGTTTAAAGGGCCAAAATATACCTTGTTAAATAAAAGGAAAAGGAATAAAAAGGCCTTTATTATGGAAAGACTAGACAGATTTGTAGCCAATGGCGAATGGATTAGTATGTTTCCTGAAGCCTGTGTAAAACACCTGATAAGAACCCACTCTGACCACTGCCCTATACAGCTTGAACTCATTAAAAGACCTAGTCGGAACAATAATATATTTCGTTTAGAAACCATGTGGTTATCCCATCCCACTTTTAAGGGTCTAGTAGCAGACTGCTGGACAAATCAACTAAATATTTCTAATGCTATTAAAGACTTTTCTATTAAAGCCACTACCTGGAATAAAGACACATTTGGAAATATCTTTAAAAAAAAGAATGAGATCCAAGATAGATTAGAAGGCATCCAGAAATCCCCTAACTATATTACCAGCATCTTTTTGAAAAATTTAGAAGAGGATATCTTAGAAGAACTTCAAAAAATTCTCAAACTTGAAGAGGAATTCTGGAAGCTGAAATCAAGGATCCAATGGATCCAGGATGAGGATGCAAACCCTAAATTCTTCCACCTCACAACCCTGCAAAGAAGAAGGAAAAATAGGATCTTTAGTATTAGAGATGATGCTAGAAACTAGTTCCACAATCCAAAGGAACTTAGCCATATCATTACTAGTTTTTATAAAAATCTATACACCACTAACCATATCTCCTCCTCAAAAATTCTAACCTATATGCCCGTTCTATCCTCAGTTAATCTTAATGATCATCCCTCCCTGATTAAAGAGCCTGATGAGGAGGAAGTAAAGAATTCCCTCTTCTCATTTAAACCACTAAAAGCACCAGGACCGGATGATATCCATAACTTCTTCTATCAAAAATTTTGGAGAATTACCAATAACCTTTTGGTCAATTTCTGTAAAGAATCCTTCATTAAAAAGAAAATGATTGAGGACATGAATAGTACCTATGTTTGTTTAATTCCAAAACACCAAAATGCTGAAACCTTAAGACAATATAGACCCATTAGCCTTTGCAATACAGCTTATAAGGTAGTCACAAAAATTATAGTTAATAGAATAAAGCCATTGCTCAACAATATTATTCATCCTTCCCAAACGAGCTTTATAAAGGGCAGAAGAGCCTCTGACAATTCCATCATAGTGCACGAAGTCCAAAATTACTTCAAAAACACCAAAGGGAAGAAAGGCAAAATAATGATCAAAATTGACTTAGAAAAGGTTCTCGATAAACTTGAATGGTCTTTTATTAGATTCTCCTTAAAATACCTTAACTTCCCAGATGATCTAATTGAACTTATTATGTCATGTGTATCTTCCACATCCACCTCTATTCTCATAAATGGCTCAAGCACAGAATTCTTCAAACCCACTAGTGGCATTAGACAAGGGGACCCCCTATCGCCGTACTTATTCATAATATGCATGAAAATGCTCTCTAGACTCATTAACCATGAAGTAGATTACTGTAGATGGGACCTATAACCCTATCAAAAAAGGGCCCCCAATTATCCCACCTTTCCTTTGCAGACGACCTCATTCTCATGATGGAGGCCAACCAAAAAAGTTGCAACTCTCTCATAGATACTCTGAATAAATTCTGTGAGTTCTCCGATCAATCCATCAATTTCGACAAATCTAGAATTATCTTCTCAAAAAATACCCACCCAAACAAGCAATCACTACTTAGTAATTGTTTAAACATGAAAATATCTAAATGAGTATGGAAATACCTGGGCTTCCCCATAACAAACCAGAGGCTATCCAAAATGAATTTCCAATTTATCATTGATAACCTAAACAACAAACTAAAAGGATGGAAAAGCCGCTTCCTGAACTTAGCAGGAAGAACCACTCTCATAAAAGCAACCCTTGCAGCCATTTCCAATCATAATATGCAAATCTTTGACCTGCCAAAAGCTACCCTAAATAAGATTGATTCCATCCAACGAAATTTCCTATAGGGTAGCACGAAGGAAAAAATAAAGTGCCACCTACTCAATTGGAATAAAGTCACCTACCCAAAAAATCAAGGAGGCCTAGGACTCTATAAAACTAGCCACAAAATAGGGCCTTCAGCACCAGCCTAGCCTGGAGATACTCAAACAACAAGGACGCCCTTTGGGTTAAGGTCCTACAAAGCTGTAACACCCCGCCTATGGCCACACATGGACCCCTTCAATTGGTGAGAGGTGAGGGAGTAAAATCCCTGAAAAGCCTTGGGTCTAAGGATCGATTCCCAGTAGCTGCAGCTATGCGTGGAATGTTCCGGCACCCAGGGGTAACAATTCCTTAGGCTGCATGTCCATGTGTGGCACGGCCGGCACCATGCTGCGGGGTCCATGTGTGGCCATAGGCGGGGTGTTACAAAAGCAAATATGATAGGAATCCTAATCACAATAACAGATTATTCCCTAATCCGGGGTCCTCACATATCTGGAAAAACATCCATAAAGGAAACAAAATTTGCCAAATAGGGAGTAATTGGGTTATTGGTAATGGGGAAAACATTAACCTCTGGAATAACCGCTAGATAAACCACGGAAACACTCTAAGTAGTAGCATCTATGGGCCTCCCCAAAGAGAGGAAGAAGATATAAAAGTAAGCTCGATCATCCAGCATGTGTTCTTTAACCTATCAATTCTTTCCTTCGAATTTCCTGAGGACCTAACTCTTAAAATCCATAGCACCTATATACAACAAACCCAACCAGGAAGATAAGATATCCTGGAACACACCAGGCCATAATGTCTTCTCACTCAAGGTAGCCTATGACCTTGCTACCCTATAGGATACTCAGATGGAGGAAAATAACCTCGATTACAAGTGAATTTGGAAATGCAACACCCTTAACAAGTTAAAATACTTCATGTGGTTGCTTACCCTCAATAGAATCCCAACAACTACCTTTCTAGCAAAACACAATATCTGCACATAAGAAATTTGCACCATATGTGGTACAGAAAAGGAGGACACAAAACACATACTTTTCTACTGCACCTACTCAAAGAAAATATGGAGGCAATGTCACATAAAACACAACTACCCACCTCTGGATAATGAATCATCTACCTTCCACTGGTTAAAGCACCAGCCAAGATCAAACAAGCGATAAAATCAATGCATCACTTGGCCAAACCTCTTACCTTTCCTCCTTTGGTATTTATGGACCACTAGAAATGAAAGATTGTTTCACAAAAGTAGCCTATACCCCAACATTAACAAAGCAATCAATAGCGCCCAGGAATTCCTCTTCCTTAGCAACTGGAGCTGTAACGACCCGGCCCGTTGTTACGGGAGTTACCGCCCCGTTTTCCCCATTTTATGCTTCTATATATTTCATTATATGTGTTTGGAGGATTTGAAGTAATTCGAATAGAGTTCGGTTAGAAAGGAGACAATTAGTCTCTTTATGAGAAGGTTAGTTTGGAAAAGTCAACCGAATGTTGACTTATGAGTTATAAGGCTCGGAACAGATTTCTAATGATTCGACTAGTTTCGGGGGATGAATTGTGACTTAGGAGAGCAATCGGAATTGAATTTAGAGGTCCGGTGTAGAATTAGGCTTGAATTGGCTAAGGTTGGATTTTGGCGAATTCCGGTTGATAGGTGAGATTTTGATACGAGGGTCGGAATGGAATTCCGAGAGTTGCAATAGCTTTGTTAGGTGATTTTGTATATGTCTGCAAATTTTCAGGTCATTCGGACTTTGTTTGGTTGGGTTTTTGATTGAATGCGCATTTCGGAAGTTTTAGTTTAACTTAGGATTGAATCCGTGGTAATTCGATGATTTTGATGTTTATGATAGTTTTTTTATATTACGAGCAAGTTTGAATAAGGTGTTTGTATGTGTTGGTGCTTTCGGTTGAGGTCCTGGGGGCCTCGGGGTGATTTCGGATGGCTAACGGGAACTTTTGAAGTTGAAAAATTTAATAATAGACGAAGATGTAAATGAGTGCACACAAGACCTTGCTTTGGACGACTATACCTCCAGTTATATAAGGATTTATGTGATGCAAAACCTATCAAAC
>MU763565.1:7464-51762 GCA_026770625.1 Nicotiana glauca | reverse complement strand
GCGGCTCGGTAGAGTAAAAGAGATACATATATATATAGTGCATGCTTGACTCATGGAATTATGTTATAAACCTTTAGGAGTGACGTAACGTATCCTTTGTACGCGTTATTAGGAGTAACTCTTCACGATGAACCTTATAAGAATCAGGAAATACCAACAACATTGATAACATAATAATAAGAGAAGCAAAATTAAGATCAATCGTCCTATAAGAGGGGAAACAATGTAAGTACTGCTAGCTTCTAAGAGTAGAGTATCTTTGGAAGCTCGTTCATCACATTATGTATAATCGGAGTCGTGCAAAAGAAGGAAAGGTATAGCCTCACATACCTTGTATATACTGCCCCAATCTCAAGCTATGCAATTTTCACGACTCCTTAGTCTACAACAAGAGAAACGATACTATAGTTATCATTCAAGCGTCATAACTATTATGTATCGATCACAACCTATTTTACGATGAAACGGACAGCACCTCCCCTATATATATGACTTCACACCATTCAAAACAATCACCAAACAGCCTAAACAACATCATTAATAAACATATTGAGCCTCCCAAAACAGTCCACACACAACCTAATCACTTCATACATACGACGGACACCATAGTCGTATCAAACGACCCAAAAATATTACGAAGAACTAACAGACCACAACCCAACATATATATGGTGTTTCTCCACACCCTGCCTCCTCCAAAACTCCACAAAACAATAATAAAAACGGAGCCCAACAGCAGCACAAAACAGTCCACAAAACAGTCCGCTACAAGTGAATAACTTGAACTCACGGCTTCCGATCACCGTCCCGTGAGTTCTTACATGTATAGAACGAGTTACCATGAATTAACAGAAGAATAAATGTATGAAATACAGCAGTAAACTCACCTTACTTGTTGGATAACTCAGCCTTTATCTTGGTTCTTCAAACTCTAGGGTTTACCCCTAATTTGAACTTGAAAGAGAGGGAAAATCAATTAGGGTTTGTGGAGAATTTTTGGGAGGAAGTTTGCAGGGGTTTAGGTCTGATTATTTGTGATATATAATGAGGTTTATATTGAAGGAGATAACACTTTAAATGGGCTCAATAGCTGCCCCGAAATTCCCTCTTATTGGGCCATCATTTAAACAAGTAGGTGACACACCTACTTGTCACATAGCAGCTTGTGCAGTCTCACAAAAATGCCTATATCTCTCTACTCCAATGTCGTATTGATAAACGGTTTAATGCGTTGGAAACTAGACTCATAGATCTTCAATTTGGTGGGTAGATCACCCCTTAATTCCAAGTATATTGGGAGAAAAGCTTAATAACATTTGACCTAAAGTTTAAGTAAAACTATGAACCTAAGTTGTGACAACTTTTGTCGACTTTTGTTTCATAACTCGTTTGACTTCAAGACTTATGATACGGATATTATATGATTCAAATACCTTAAACCATGACCTCCTTAGTATATTAAGCACCTATAGATTTACCCAAAAATACGAGTTACAACATCTTTGATTCGTTTAACTTCTAATACTTGTTAATCACCCTTATGCACCCTTGTATCACTTCAGATCAATATGATTAACTTCTTATCATCTCAAGGATAATTACTTATTGGATTTGTGTTAACTAACATATGGCATGAACTAACGCGTGTGGATATGGGTTGTAACACTTCAGCCGTTGCAGATTCTGAGGCCGGGATGCCCGAGATTGGGCTATCTTCTGGGATGGGAATTGCTGGCAAGGTCATTTTCGAAGACATTTCTATGCTCCCATTTGATCTGGTAAAGTATGGAATGAAGCCAGTTTACCACGAAAAACTAACCACCGTTTCTATAAAACCTGGACTGGAATTGACAGTAGCAACCGATTAGTTCGCAACAAATAACAGATAGGTAATCGCACGTTAGGGTGTGATGAACCTATACAGTTAAATGGGTGTCTACATGTTTTGCAACGGTTGCATGCTTCATCCCGTATTTTCCTGATCCTTTCCCATTTTCTTCTTTTGATTTCCATTCTCTTTTCCTTGCTTTTTCTGTCCTTTTCTCTCATTTTCCCCGTTTTTCTTTTCTATCTCTCTTTTCTTTTCTTATTGGAGTTATTTACAAAATTATGACCAGATCCGATGAGGATTTCCTACATATTACGACGCCACGTGAATCAGATCATTATGTAATTCAAGAAAAACAAATGCAAAAATAAGGAGACAATCTTTTTGGGAATTTTTAATTTTTCATTAATAAAACTTCTATTACAAAGATGCTAAACTATTTGTCTTCTTGGGAAAGTAAAAACTACAAACAGACTCAAAATAACCAAAATACAGACTCAATGATTGAAAAATTAGGAATACATTAAAGCTTCAACTAATGGGGCCCGCAGGGCATCATTCGGCCTCGCCGTGGGCCTATGTGCAAGACCCCCTTACAGTCACTCCAGATCACTCATAACTTGATGGACAAAAATCATCACTGTAGCAAAAAACGTGGTACGAGTCATGTCCTCGCACGCTTGGCATTTCATGGTAATATAGTCAGCGATGGCCCTAATCCTTTCTCTGATTCTGCCTTTTTCCTGAAGTAGCTGCCCTATTTGCTGGTTCCGAACTTCCAACACTTGGAAGTCATGGAAGTGGTGATCTTGTAATTGCTGTATTTCTCTCTCCATTTTAGCCATCAGCTTATAGCAATGTTCCCTATCGGCCTTGAAGTCTTTAGCCCACTGGGTTGCCTCATCCTCAAGAGTAGTTACTTTTCTTCTTAGGCTAGTGATGGTCCCTTCATAGTTTCTCTTCATTTTCTACACAAATTGTGCCCGTTCTTATGCTTTCTTTGCCCATTGCGCCCCGATTTTTGCTATACTATCTTCAGACTTTTCCAAGTCTTCTTGGCACTCGAGGACTTTCTTTTTTAGCCCGCTTATAAGCCTTTTATCAGCCAGACTTCTTTCCGATTTGCTGGTAGCTATTTTCATCTTTCGAATCTGAGCCTTAAGGGCCTCATTCTCCTGGGTCAGTTTCTTCTTTTCACCCTTATCGGCTGCGGCTTTCAAACTGTTTTCAAAATGAAGGTCCCGAACCTGCTTCTCCAGCTCTCCTATTTTGGCCCTGTATTCATTCTCCTTGGCTAACCAAGCCCACTGTTCTTCTGATGACTCGACAAAATCCTGGAGGTGGATTCTTGTGGCCGGCCTCCCAAATGTAATTTCCCTTTTACACCAAGCATGATACCCAGGTGAAACTTCCCCTTTGGATCGATCCCGTACACAGGTATTTGTCGCCAAGTATTGACACTCACTCAAGATCTAGCGGACTGTTGCTTCAGGAAACTGGTCATCAAGACCAATCTCAACTACTTGGGTACTAAGATCTTCATCTTTTGGCACTATCTAGCACCTCCCGAGCTGTCTTAAAACCTGATACGGGGAATAAGGCTGAATGCTCCTAAGACCCATCAAAAGGAAGTGAGGCCCAGTTGCTGGCATATATATAATCTCATCCACAGGCAACCATCCAAACGTCCACTCTATTTGGCTGGCAGTGAGGGACCAGAAGTATGATATCCATCCTATGACCCCTACAGGCATGCTGATCCCATCAGTCCTCGTATAAAATTCCTCTATGTAGGTTTTCTCTGTTGACCCGTAACTCATGAATTGAGGATGATGGCATAGGTGTTCAATCATCCTCATTCGCAACAACAAGTTGCACCCCTCAAAAAAGTTTCCTCTGGCTTTGCAGGCTGTGAGAGCGCGGAAGATTTCAGCTACTATCATGGGCGCAAGAGTGCTTTTGGCCCGGGTAAGTAAAGTGCTGACGACCCCAGCTATTTTTATGTCGATATTTCCATCTTTCCTAGGGAACACCAGAATCCCCAAGAAGACCACCATAAAAGCAAAATGTCTATGTTCTTCCCATTTGTGGCGGTTTCCTTTGCTGTATATTTTGTTTTCTGGATTGTTGAACCCCCCTATGTGGCCATATCTCTGGTATATAAATTGTGAAGTACAAAAGCCGGCTGCCAAATCCGGGTTGTGGACCCCTCCGCTTATCTTTAGCGAATCTAAGAATCTGTGCATAGCTACAATTCTCGGGGCAACCAGGTACTTGTGTCTTAAAGGAACCTCAACACTCCCAATGTACCCGGCTATTTCTTCTAAGGTTGGGGTGAGTTCAAGATCTGAAAAATGGAACACATTGTGCGCCGGGTCCTAGCATGTTACCAATGCACTTGTAATGTCTCCCCTAGGCCTAATCTCCAACAAACCAGTAAGACCTCCCAAACACTTCTTGACCTCGTCTTGCCCTGCTTCACCTAGATCGTTCCACCACATATGCAACTCCAAGGGGATTTTGTTCATAATTGAGAAAGGTTCATTTTGAATTGTGCTCTTCCTGCACATTTATTAAGGTGATTTAATAACTCATTTTGACATAAAAGAAAAAGTGACACCATTTTTCTTGTTTGTTTTTTTTAAAAATATTCAAAGACAAAAACCCGGTTTTGCAGATACAGCCTTTTAGCACTTCGGGGAAGAAGATTTTAAGGTTGTGCCCGCTAACCGTTGAAAATGACCCAAGCTGGATGTTCTTGCAAAAACAGCCTTCCGGCGCCCTTTTGGGGACATTCGGCTTATTTTTAAACAAGAATGACATCGCCTGACTTATTTGTGACAAAACCTAAAATTTTCTTATTTTTGTGTTATTTTTTCAAAAAAGGAAGTTATACCCGATGGGGGTTGCCTATGTATCCCACATCCGGTGTGAATCAAATTGGCATAGTTCGGGCATATTTGACAAAACCAACTATTTTTGAAAACAAAACTTTCTTTTTCTTTTCTCAAAAATTCGGCAGAGTTTCGGTACTATTTGGGCATTGGTTTTTCAAAACGGGTGATTATCTCACTTATCCCTAACACAATTATTCCCTTTTTTCCAAATTTCTACATTATTTACAAGCTGGTCAACATACAGATCCGAAGCAAATAAATGCGCAAGTAGCAAGTAGGATGCATCAGGATGGTCTTTTCATTTCAGTTCACCTGTCCTAGACGGACCCAACCCCTGTGTTGAGTTCCCTACGTAAAATTCACATGATGCAAACAAACGTTCCTACTAGGGATCTGGCATGAGGCTTTGTTATACTAGGTTTAAAACCTGGGTATGTTTTCTAGACTATGTACCCGAGCGGACAGCTCGAGTCGAGGAGAGGGCTACGTACTGGGAACCAAAAGGCCATCCGGCTTAGTAACTTGTCCGAGCCTCTTTCTTACTTTAAGGTATGAAACTAATAGAATAGTAAGTCTCGACCAACAAGCACTTCCCCGAAGATGAGAAAAGAAGGGTTTCGTAGCAGTTTATATACAATTCAGATAATATCAAAGCAGTAAAGTACTTAGCACATTAGGATGAAACATGTAGGAAAATCAGATAACAGATAAAGCCAAATAATAGCTATTCTAAGCTCGAATTCTTGAACCCTGAACCGAAGTTCTGGTTTCGTCTCCCCAGCAGAGTCGCCAGAGCTGTCACACCTCCTTTTTTACACACCACACTGGGAGGATAGCATATAAGGGAGTTTTTTCACTTTAAGTGAAGTTATTCGAAATGGGAGTATTTATTTATCAGAGTCGCCACTTGGGATAATTTATTTGGTGTCCCAAGTCACCGGTTTATTTTTAATCCCAAATCGAGGAAATTTTCGACTTTCCAAGTGAAGTCTGCAAACCAGAAATTCTTGATTAAGGAATTATGTTAATTCGGGGGAAGATGTTAGGCACCCCCAGATTCAGTGGTCCTAGCACGGTCGCTTAAATTATCATAATTGGCCTACTACCTGATTTTAATACATGTTTAACCTATAGTGCAATTTTAGATTATTTCCCGCTTTAAATTAATTTTAAAGAAAATTGCAACGTTATTAAAACACGTCTCGAACCACGTCACATAAATGCACCCGTGGTTTTTGACATATTTTAACATCGTTGAGATATGGATTTGGGTCACATAAATTTACACCCAAGTTTAGGAAAGTAGATTATTAAAATACGCGCTTAAAGGGGCTAACGTGTTGATAACTTTGCGGGAGGCCATAAAAATTCATTAAATGGCACGTCCCGAGTTCTATGTATTTTAAAGGATATAATTAAAGAGGGCCACACATTTGTCATTTTATTTGGCACGGCGCACCTCGATTTTATTTTAAAAAGGTACTCAAACTAGGTATTAAAGGGCCATAAACTATTTTTGTATTTTCTAGTATGACTTGCCTTCAACCTAATTAACGATTTTGATCAGTTTAAAACTAAATATGATTGAAGGTTTTCATCAAATTGACTATTGCTTCACATAATGAGAGCTATTTCGAATGAAGGATCAGCTTAACATAAATGGACCAAGGGCCCAGCTAATAACAGACGCGATCTAGCATGGATGCATAATTAAGGTGTAAAATTGGGCTCCAAATAAAGCCAGGCCCAATGGTGTGTTCACAAAAGGCCATTATTAGAACTGGGCCTTCGTTAGTCCTGGTTCTTATGATCTGACTGACCCATACCCAAGACACAATAATAAGCATTTAATCACATAAAACATGAGGTCTAATTAATAGATTTGAGTTATGATTTAAATCCTTTGACATAAATTAACTGAACAAAAACAAATTCATTTTAGCATGCATCTTTGACCCAAGTCTGTTATGGCTAAGCAACAGTCACGGTGTACTAGTTATTTGATAAGAGCTGCCCAGCACGACTAATAAAACGACATTTGAATCTGCATAATAACAGCACACAAAATTTTGCAACTTTACCAATGACAATAAAATACACAAAATTTGCAACTTGGAGATTTGTTGAACCATAAATTCATCAATTGAATCACATTTTTTCAAGGGCACACATATCTCACAGACACTCTGGTTTGGAATATAAGGATGAGTAAATCAAGTAAACGTGAACTCAAAACACTAAACCCTCTTTTGACCCATTAATTACAGGAAAACTTAAACCACATTAGAGCTGGAATAATGGAGCAGATTCTAGACACTCATGACTCTAACAGTCCAAAGGTATCTATAACAATAAGACCTAAGAGCTAACTCTATATTTTATACAAGCTAATGATAACTCCTTATAATGAGCCTACAGTATATCAACTACGTCAAAACTATGCTATTCACACAGAATGAATTCAGCTAAATCAATCCAAGGATGTTGAAGCTATCAAATTCCATATTTCATTTCAACTTCAAGCCAAACATCATGATAAAGGTTCAGGAGCAGGTACATGATTACAACAAATACATAACGAAAATGAGTTGAAATTCAAGGAGAAACAGCAACAACAAACTTTGAACTAGCAACAAGAAAATAGAGCAGGAATTGCTTTTTAAAACTAGGAAAATGATGTTTAAATCCCAATATTAAACCCAGTCGAGAATCAGCAGTTGAATTGACCTCAAAATTGATTTCAAACCCAGATTAAACTCATTTTTTAACCCTTGAATGCTCAGGAATTGTTTTGAAAATCAAAACCTTAGAAGACTTTAATAGAACAGTATTTTTTGCAAAAATTTCAACTATTTTTTGATTTTCAGGATCTCTAAACTCCCAGAAACTCTGTATTTTTAGCTGTTAAAATTCGTAGGCTCTAAAGTCTCTCATAATTCTGATCTCTCCCCCATTTGTAATGCAAGAATGTCTTGACTTTATAGGTAAACAATTAGGGCAGCCCTTAGATTTATTTTTACCCCTTAGGTCCTTCTTAATATTCTGATTTTTGCTTAAAAGTACTTAAAATCCTGACTTGTTTTCTAAATTATACTACCCAAAACTTGAAATTGAAATTAACACCCCATACTAGAAGCTTCTAGGGACTTCCTATTCTGTCACTACAAGATTCCTAACTTATACTACCCATCTTGCCCCCTTAAACTCCTGAAATTACGCTACACAAACGGGCTATGGGTCAAATTGACCCTGGGGTTGAATCTCTTAGGCAGACAACCCAAAAATTGGGCCCAATGGTATACCCTTCGAGCCGCAAACAATCAAATGAAATACCCCTTGTTGCAAGATGATTTTAACAAACAGAAGTTATTAGGGCAACATCCCCGTTAATTACAAAGTGATGTATTTAACAAATTATTAACAGTATTCCTAATTACTTAAAAAAAACTATTTAAAAACTAACATGTATGCAATTAAAACTACAAAATTTAGAAAAAAAAATAAAAGTTCATAAGGCAAAAGAAGGAATAATCAATACTGGAAAAACAAAAAATAAAAGAAAGATAGAAAATAAACTAAATCAAAGGGAAAAGTAAAGGAAAAATACCTAAGGCTTCAAAGATCTGGAAACAAGAACTTGAATCTCCAATTCACTCGGATTTTTGGTGGACTATGATGTTAATGTGTGTTCTTGAAAAGAACACACGAATAACATCACAATACATCTAAAAAAATTGGAGCCCGGAATGTGGAATTAGGGCTCAAACTGTGATTTGAAATTTGAAGGTCTTGAAGGAGATTCGAGGGTTATTACTTATAGATTAGGGAAAAGGGGAGTATGGGGGTGGTTTGGTGTTAATTTGGTGGTGTTCAGGTGGTGGTGCCGCCGGCCACGGTGGAGGGTGTAAAGGCGGCGGCTAGGGTTTGGGATATTTGAAGAATTGCAGTGGGATTCAAGGGAATCTAAGGATGGATTGATGATGAGGAGGGGTAGAAGAAACTTTGGTGTGAGTTTGGGTGTCATTGGAGACTCGCCGTTGCCGTGGGCGATTTTCGACAGCGGCAGACGGCGGTTCAGGGGAGGGACAAGCGGTCTCTAGGGTTTGAAGAGAAAAAAGAGATATGAGGGGGTTGGGGGGGTCATTAGAACAGTTTTATACGAAGGGATCCTCAGTTCTCGTTCGTTAGATCAATCAACCTCGACGGTTGAGAATCAACTGGGGAGCATTACGATGTCGTTTGGGAACTGGGGAACTGGACCGAATTTTGGGCCGGGTATGGGGCAAATTTAATGGGTTCAGGGGTTTTTTGATTGGGCTGGTCAATTAGATCAAACTGGCTCAAAATTTGGATTCTTAACAGGCCATATTTCTCTTCTTTTCTTTATTTCCTTTTCTTTTAATTCATTTTCTTTTATTTATTTCTTCTTTCTTTTTTTTTCTTTTAAAAAAAATAAAAATCTGAGTTATATCCTAAGGTATGATTAATATAATTAATTAAAACAAACTAAAGATAAACTAACAAAAATTCAAAACTAAAAATCAAATAATTAAAAGAAAACTCCTATATCTAAGAATTCTGTAGCAGTAATTCATGCGAGGCAAAAATCACATGCTCAATTGTTGCCTTAAGTTTAGGCTTGCAATGATTCTTTCCATTGCAGCTATCCACAATCTTTGCTGATTGATATCTTTTCTTAAGCATTCAGATTGGCTTCAACAATCTCGTAGTACCTCCTTGATTCCTTGATCTTCTCTGATTTATTTCTTGCACAAATATTGCATCATTAAAATTAGATCTAACAACGTCCGACTTTCGCCATAAATTAAATGCCTTCAAACACTTTGAAAAAATCGGTTAAATCAGGATACCCTCGGCAAAAGCAAAATCTAAAAGGTTTTAATAAATTCAACCCTCAAATAATTTAAAAGCTTCAATAACATCAGCCTTCGGAAAAAAAAACTTCAAGGGGTATTCGATAATATTTACATAGACTAATTAGGTTCTAATTCGTCGAACATTCGAGAAACCCAACGGGTACAAAAAACACATGCTAAGGCACGATAAAATTTTCACTAAGTCTTTTAGCCGAAAAGATGGAAAAATTACACAGCCACTCTAGAGGCCGAATTGGCCCAACTTAAAGAGCCTAAGGACCAACTTAAAGAGCCTAAGGGCCAACTTAAAGAGCCTAAGGGCCAATATATAAGCGCCTAAGGTCCAACTTCGAAAGTCTTAGAAGCCAAAACATATAGTTCGAGACCCGTTCTCACTTATGTCGGACTCGATAATCCCAACATCCTGAGCTCGCATCGAATTGATTTAAACTTAGCTCGATGATCATTGTATTTATCAATAAAGCCTAAGGGCTAAATTTATTTCGAGTTAGAGCAAACATTCACTCGACTACTCAAACTCAAGTTCAAATGATCATCTGGGGTCCTTTGATAAAAAATGATTGAGGGTACTTATTATCGACCATTACCATCTCAAAAATATGGACATTCAAAGGGAATTTTATGTTAAGACACTCTGACCCGCACAAAAAGGTAACAGATTCCAGAGCCATGGAAGGATAAAAGTTTTGTATAAACCTATTTACAATTGCAATAGGTCACGATCTAGAGTGCCTCATAAAGGCTGGTCAACCTCAAAAGCGAAGAATCACGAAGAACACGAAACCTAAGCAGCGCAATCTTTACCAGTAGAAGCGTCTTCACACTCAGAATTTTCCCCACTACCGAACTTGCTAGAGTTCTCGGAGTCGCCCTCGGAAAGGGCCAGCTTCTAAACCTTTTTTCCTCGATCTCTTAGACCACAATGATGATGTCATAACAAATCGAGGTAAGGATCAATGACTGAATTCATTTCTTATCGTACTACTCTAAGAAACGCGGTGACTATCTGTATACGGCTAGAATCGTATGCCCCCGATCTATAGGCTCAAGGGGTCATCTTGATCCTGAGTTCAGGAAAGGTCGAGTTTGAGCTCGAGGGACCACATCCGAGCTCGAGGGACCATATCCGAGCTTGAGGACAGAGAGCAATGCCCAAAGATTGAAGCACGATGTACAGTGAGGCCGAGTATGCTCGATCCCGAAATTGTACTGTTGAGGATTTATAACAGAATGAGCTAGATTCCTGCCACATGTACAAGATCATGGCACAAATCCCAGGATAGGATTGTATGATTCAGTACTAGGCGGTTAGACAAATATATTAAGAATATTCTTTACTATAAATAGAAAGATACCTCATTTAGGGTTCACCTATTATATAAAGGGGACGCCAATCATTGTAACATCTATCTAATCATTTAGAAAAGGATATACTCTCTACTTTTTACCTACTGTTCATTAGAATTGTCCTCTAGCTCTACTTTACTTTTCTTGCTTAATTATTCTTACTGTTCTAAACCCACTTCGAGGTCACTAGGTTCGAGGTCACTGCTGCTGAGTTATATTGGTTTGATTAACTTTTTTCTTTTATTTTTACTTTATATTTTTTGATTATCAATTGGTATTGAATCTAATCACATATCTTTAAAATCATAAATCACATTTAATTGTTACTCATATTTTTGAGGTAAACAAATAATTTTGCTATTCATACACATAGAGACAAGTAATCAGGCCAAAGAATATGGAGTACATTCCATTGGATCTCGCTCTTTGTAGCTCTATGTTGTGGTTCATGGTTAGCCTACGTCCTCCTAGGTAGAGATCTATACATAGAAGTATACATCTCTCTACTTTTCCAGCTTTAATTTAAGAGAATAAAAGATAGGGAGATAGTACACTTTGAAAGGCCTCTCTAAAGAAAGTAAAGGAGTGATCTACGATTTTGTTTGGATTAGTTATCCCTCAACTATGAATAAACTTGATTTACAATGTTTTGACAACCCCCTCTCTATTAATGAAATAACAAAAGCCATCTTTTCATTCAAAAAAGCTCCAGGGCCGGATGGCATGCACCCTTTTTTCTACCAAAAATATTGGCGTATATTAAAAGACTCTTTTACTTCTTATTGTCAAAAAGTTTTTTCCACACAATCACTACCTAGTGGTATCAACAACACTTATTTATGCCTCATTCCTAAATTCCCCAATGCTAACAATCTTAAAAATTTCAGACCTATTGGATTATGCAATACTGCTTATAAGATAATTACAAAAATTATTGCCAATAGACTAAAATCATTCATACCTCTCCTTATTAGTCCTATTGAATCTAGCTTCATGAAGAATAGAAGAACTAGTGATAATGCCATAATCATTAAGGAATTTATGAGTTATCTTAGACGTTCGAAAAATTCTAATTTTAACATGCTCATTAAGCTAAACTTAGAAAAAGCTTTTGATAGACTGGAGTGGTCCTTTATTTATAAGACCCTTTATTACTTCAAATTCCCTCCTAAGATCACTAGACTCATTATGCATTGTATTACTACTAGTTCTATAGGGGTGTTAGTAAATGGTTCAAGAACTAATTTTTTCCAACCTAGTAGGGGTATTCGTCAAGGTCATCCTCTCTCACCCTACATTTTCGTATTGTGCATTGAACTCCTTTCTAGACTTATCAACCACTAGGTTGATCTTAGGAATTGGGATCCCATCCAAATTGGCCATAGGGGCCCTTTTTTCTCCCATATACTATTTGCGGATGACATAACTCTCATGGAAAAAACTAATAAAAAAACTAGCCTTTGTATAAAAGATTGCTTGGATTATTTCTCCAAGAAATCTGGCATAAACAAATCTAAATCCAGAATGGTTATCCCTCCCCATTTCCCAAAAGAGGTGTCAATCCACCTACATTCTCTTTTTGGAATAAAATATACCATTGAGTTTGGTAATTATCTGGGATTCCCTATCCTTAATAAGAATCCAAAATCCAAGTACTTCCAATTCATTTTAGATAAGTTACAAACTAGACTCTCTCATTGGAAATGTTCCATCCTTAATATGGCTGGGCGTACCACACTAGCAACAAGTATCCTAGGATCAATTCCTTCTCACATAATGCAGTATACTCTCCTTCCCTCTAAAACCCTCCAATCCATTGACAAAATTCAAAGGAATTTTATTTGGGGTACTACAAATACCTATAAAAAGCTTCATATCATAAATTGGGATACTGTCACCAAGGATAAAAAAGATGGTGGCTTAGGTATCCACAAGGCAAAAGATAAGAATTTGGTCTCCCTTGCAAGCCTTGTGTGGAGACTCTTAAAAAATCCTTCATTACCTTGGTGTTATGTAATTAAGTCTAAGTATGCTCACTCTAAGACTATTAGAGACCTTTCTTTCATATGGAAATCTATACTCCAAGGATGGAAACTATGCAACAAAGGAATTCTATGGCATCCCTCAAACAATTCGTGCTTAAACATTTGGCACAACAATTGGATTTACAACACCCCAACCCTAAGAAGTTCAATTGAGGGCCCTCTCAACAATTCTGCCCTAGGCAAACTACTCTAGGGGCAAATATTGGGACCTTAGTAAAATTAGCTTTGAACTTTCCCCTAATGTAACGACCCAATCGGTTGTTTTGGGCCTTAGCACGTTGTTCAGTAGTCTGAGGCCATGAGCAGCTTCATTTCAGGTATTATGACTTGTACGCATGGTCGGAATTGAATTTTGGGAAGTTCAGAGTTGATTTGGAAAGAGAATCCTCATTTGGGAAGCATAAAGTTGAAGGAATTAACCAAGATTTGGATTTTTGAGTAAACGACCTCGGAATCGAGATCTAAATATCCCAACAGGTTTGTATGATGATCTCGGACTTGGGCATATGCCCAGTTCGGGTTTTGGATAACTCGGGAGCGTTTTGGCACCTATTGTGGAAGTTAGCATTTTGGAAGAAATTTCATAAGTTTGGCTTGAAGTGCATTTTAGTGTTATCGATGTCTGTTTGGGATTCTGAGTCTGGGAGTAGCTCCGTATGGTGATTCGGGAGTTGGGAGAGCGATCAGAAGTGAATTCGGAGGTCATTAGGTGATTTTGAAGTCATTTGGCTAAAGATAAAAATTTAAAGGTTTTTGAGAAGTTTGACCGGAAGTGGAATTTTTGATATCGGGGTCGGAATCCAATTCTAAAGTTGGAGTAGGTATATAATTTCGAATATGACTTGCATACAAAATTTGAGGTCAATCAGATGTGATTTGATAGGTTTAAACATCGAAAGTAGAAGTTGAAACTCTAAAGTTCATTAAGCCTGAATTGGGGTGTAAATCATGGTTTTAGCGTTGTTTGATATGATTTGAGGCCTCGAGCAAGTCCGTAATGTGTTTTAGGACATGTTGGTAGGTTTGGTTGAGGTCCCAGGGGGCCTCGGGCGTGTTTCAGATACGCAACGGATCAATTTTCGCCTTGTGAGGATTGCTGGTTTTCTGGTATAAGTGCAGCAGGGTTTTACTCTATGCGATCGCGAGAGAGGGTCTGCGATCGCATAGAGCAAGAGTTGAGGGAGCTGGAATTTGGCCTATGAAATCGCAGGAGGTGCAATGCAATCGCAGAGGAGGAAGGCTGAGGCTTATGTGATAGCAGGGTTGGTGTCGCGATCGCACAAAAAAAATTGGGGAGGCAGTAGAGTTGGCCTATGCGATCACGGGATCGCATAGAAGGTTCGCCTGGGCAGTGTTCTTTTAGAATTGGGTTTTGGCTCATTTTCACTTTATTTCTTCCATGGGAGCCAATTTTGGAGCAACTTTGGAATGTCATTTTCATCACCAAGCATGAGGTAAGTGATTTCTACTGGTTTTGAGTTAAATACAAGGTTTATATATGGATTTAGACATCGAAATTTTGTAGAAAACTTGAGGTTTGAGGGAAAACCTAGAAAAGCAATATTCTTGGATTTTGACCACGATTTGGGGTATGGAATTTAGAGCAAATTATATATTTGAGTTCGTGAGGTTATGGGTTGTCACGACCCGGATTTCCCGCACTCGGGAGTCGTGATGACGCCTATTGGTGGAAGCTAGGAGAGCCAAACTTGATTACTTTTTCATTAATATACAAATCCTTTTAACAATTCTTCGACAATAATATATAACAATGAAATTCAACAATGATAAGCGGAAGTCTTAACATTAAATAAAACTGAATAGCAATGCGAGAAGTTCAACAAATACTCTACCCAAGACTGGTGTCATTGTACTCACGAATTGCTAAGAATACTAAATATAACATCTAAAAGAAAACATAAACTGTTTTTCTCGAGCATAATGAGATAACAGACTAAAAGAGAGGATAAGGGGAAGCCGAGCCTGCGGATGCTTGCAAGGCTACCTCGGGTCTCGCTGGACTGAAAGCCTGTTCCCGCACTAATGCTGCTGCTCGAAACCTGGATCTGTGCAAAATAGCACAGAGTGTAGTATCAGTACAACCGGCCCCATGTGCATGTAAGTATCTAGCCTAACCCCGGCGAAGTAGTGACGAGGCTAGACCAGACTATCATATAATCTTATGCAGTTTCAAATATATATAACGGAATAGAAATACAAAACAGATAAATAATATGGGAGGGGAAGCATACTGTAGGGAGTATAAAAATTTCCAAATAAGAGTCGTCCAGTAACAAAGGAAAACAACACAGCTCAATAGTATGTAATGAAATAGAAATCAACAAGTGCACGGCATCACCCTTCGTGCTTTTACTCCCATACTCACCAAGCAATTACATGTGCACGGCATCACCCTTCGTGCTTTTACTCTCATTCCTCACATATATCAATAGAATCGGCACGGAATGGTACATCGTGTGGCACGGCATCACCCTTCGTGCTTTTACTCTCATTCCTCACATATATCAATAGAATCGGCACGGAATGGTACATCGTGTGGCACGGCATCACCCTTCGTGCTTTAACACTCTTTTCGCATAATAAGCGAACATGGCACGGCATCACCCTTCGTGCTTTACACTCTTTCCTTACCATAATCAAACAATACACGACATCACCATTCGTGCTTTAATACTCTTCTTCACCCAAACAACAATCACAAACAAGGGAAAGGGAATAAATAAGCAATGATGGAAATCTCGGCAAGGGAACACAAACAAGCAATTTAAAAACCCGGCAAGGGTACAACATCAAAAATCTCAATGTCCCGGCAAGGGAAAATATTCAATAATCTACAACGTCCCGGCAAGGGAACAAATCATTAACTCTTAACCTTTCGTTCACTTTCATCTCATAGTTTACATTATCACTCGAGCCAATGCTCCAAATATTTACTTGTCTCATATACCTTCACAATTGTATTTCAACTCGAGCCAACGCTCCACGAATTTCAAAGGTTATAATTTCTTTTACAAGATCTTTACAACACATAGAAGACATTAATTAAGCATGGAAGATATAACAAAATTCCAACTATTCGCAATTAAGGACTCACGGTCATGCTAGACTCCAATGTATAGATGCTCGTCACCATGCCTATACAACGTACTCGACACTTAGCAAGTAGCAAACAAGACTCAACTCCTATTCCCTCAAACTAGGGTTAAACCAAACACTTACCTCGATGCCTTGTATTCCACTTAAACCTCAACTATCGCTTTACCCCGTGATTCCAGCTCCAATCCGCTCGAATCTAGCCACAAATTACTTAATTTCTTTAATAAACACTAAATGAGTCAATTTGAATACATAAAAATGAATTTCCCAAAATTTTCCCAAAAATTCCAAAATTGCCCTCGGGACCACGAGGTCAAAACCCGAGGCTCAAACCAAAACCCGGTTACCCATTCCTCCATGAACTCAAATATGTAATTTGTTTTGAAATCGGACCTCAAATTGAGGTCCAAATCCCCAAATTTTTAGAAAACCTAGGTTCTACCCAAAACCCCCAATTTCACCCCATGAAAATCATTGATTTTAAGTGGAAAACATGTTAAATGATGTTAATGATTGAAAGAATTGAGTAAAAATCGAATTACAAGTGATTTAGAATGAACTTGTTCTTGAAAAATCGCCCAAGGAGTTGTATTTTGAAAGTGGGGTAAAAAATGACTTAAAATTAAACCAAGTATGCAATATGCTGGGCTGCAGTTATCGTAATTGCGAGCTGGGGTTCGCAATTGCGAACACCTACCAAATTATGGGAATTACGAACTCTTGTTCGCATTTGCAAAGTCAGGCTTATCAGGGGACATTCGCATTTGCGAAAAAGGTCTTGCATTTTCGAACCCTGGACTTTCGCATTTGCGAAGAATGATTTCACATTTGCGATTCTTGTCAGGCCTGGGCTGGTTTCGCATTTGCAAACCAGCCTTCGTACTTGCGAACCAGGCTTCGCAAATATGCGAAGCCTGCAGGTCTGTTCATACCAGATTTTTCATAAGTTTAAAATGCACTCCGATGCCTATCCAAAAATCACCCGAGCCCTCGGGGCTCCAAACCAAATATGCACACAACCTCAAAAACATCCTATGGACTTATCCGTGCGATCAAAATGCCAAAATAGCATCATATACATCGAATTGAACCTCAAAATTCATAATTTTTTCCAAGTTTTAATAAAACATCAAATTTCCATTTTAAGTCTGAAACACGTCAAACGACGTCCGTTTTCAACCAAATTTTGCAGAAAGCGCTTAAATCACATGTAAGGAAACAAGTGATGACCCTTTGGGTCGTCACATTCTCCACCTCTAAAACAACAGTTCGTCCTTGAACGGACAAAAGAAAGAAGTACCTGAGTCGGGGAAAAGATTAGGGTAACAACTCCGCATATCAGACTCGGACTCCCAGGTCGGTGCCTCAGGGGGCTGACCTCTCCACTGAACACGAATAGAAGGAAAACTCTTAGATCTCAACTGACAAACCTGCCGGTCTAGAATAGCTACCGGCTCCTTCTCATAAGACAAGTCCTTGTCCAACCGGACAGTGCTGAAATCTAACACATGGGCTGGATCGCTGTGATACCTGCGAAGCATGGATACATGAAAAACTGGATGCACGGCTAACAAGCTAGGCGGAAATGCAAGTCTATAAGCCACCTCTCCCACCCGATCAGGAATCTCAAACGGACCAATGAACCTAAGGCTAAGCTTGCCCATCTTCCCAAATCTCATCACGCCCTTCATAGGCGACACTCGGAGCAATACCCGCTCACCAACCATGAAAGCTACATCTCGAACCCTATGATCTGCATAGCTCTTTTGCCTGGACTGAGCTAAACGAAGCTTATCCTGAATGATCTTGACCTTGTCCAAGGCCTCCTAAACCAAATTCGTACCTATCAACCGAGCCTCTCCCGGCTCAAACCATTTCAACCGGAGATCGACACCACCTACCAAATAAAGCCTCATAAGGAGCCATCTGGATGCTCGACTGGTAGCTGTTGTTGTAGGAAAACTCTGCTAAAGGCAAGAATTGATCCCAAGAACCTCCAAAGTCAGTAACACAAGCTCGAAGCATATCCTCCAAAATCTGAATAGTCCGCTCGGACTGATCGTCCGTCTGGAGATGAAATATTGTGCTCAACTCAACCCGTGTGCCCAACTCTTGCTGAACTGCTATCCAAAAGCACGAGGTAAACTACGTACCCCGGTCTGAAATGATAGATGTCGGCACACCATGAAGGCGAACAATCTCCTGGATATAAATCTCAGCTAATCTCTCGGATGAATATGAGACTGCCACAGGAATGAAATACGCTGACTTGGTCAGCCTATCCACAATGACCCAAACTGCATCGTACTTCTTCTGAGTCAACAGAAGTCCGGTAACGAAGTCTATAGTGATCCTTTCCCATTTCCACTCGGGAAGCACAATCCTCTGAAACAAACCACCAGGCCTCTGATGCTCGTACTTAACCTGTTGACAATTCAAACAACGAGCCATATGCTACAATATCCTTTATGCCACCAATAATGCTTCTGTAAATCCTGATACATCTTCGCTGTGCCCGGATGAATAGAGTACCGAGAACTATGGGCTTCCTCTAAAATCAACTCTCGAAGTCCATCCACATTAGGACACAAACTCGCCCCTGCAATATCAAAACTCCATCCGCATCTAAGGTAGCATGCCTGACACCTCTGCGCTACACCGTGTCCCTAAGGACACATAAATGGGGATCATCAAACTGCCGATCACGGATATGCTCCAATAATGAAGAACGAGCGACCGTGGAAGCCAACACACGACTAGGCTCCGAAATATCCAGTCTCACAATCTGATTGGCTAAGGCCTGAACATCCAAAGCAAGCGGTCTCTGACTGACTGGAATATAAGCAAGACTGCCCATGCTGGCTGACTTCCTACTCAAAGCATCGGCCACCACATTGGCCTTCCCCGGATGATAGAAAATGGTGACATTATAATACTTCAATAACTCCAACCACCTCCTCTGCCTCAAATTCAACTCCTTTTGCTTGAACAAGTACTGAAGACTCTTGTGGTCAGTGAACACCTCACATGACACGCCATACAAATAGTGCTTCCAAATCTTCAAGGCGTGAACAATAGATGCCAACTCTAAATCATGTACTGGATAGTTCTTCTCACGAATCTTCAACTGCCTCGAAGCATAGGCAATAACCTTGCCATCCTGCATCAACACTACACCAAGACCTATACGGGAAGCATCACAATAGACTGTATAAGGCCCTGATCTTGTAGGCAAAACCAATACCGGTGCCTTAGTCAGAGCTATCGTGAGCTTCTGAAAGCTCGCCTCACACTCGTCCAACCATCTGAACTGGGCACCCTTCTGGGTCAACCTAGTTATCGGGGCTGCAATAGATGAAAACCCCTCCAAACCGACGGTAGTAGCCTGCCAATCCCAAGAAACTCTGAATATCTGTAGCTGATACTGCTCTAGGCAGTTTCTTGACTGCCTTAATCTTCTTCGGGTCCAGATGAATACCCTTTGCTGATACAACGTGACCCAGAAATGCAACTGCACTCAGCTAGAACTCACACTTGGAGAACTTAGCATATAACTGACTATCCCTCGGAGTGTGAAGAACCACTCTATGGTGCTGCTCGTGATCCTCCTGGCTGCGGGAGTTTACCAAAATATCATCAATAAAGTCTATCACGAACATGTCCAAATATGGCATGAACACTCGGTTCATCAACTCCATAAATGCTGCTGGGGCATTGGTCAACCCAAATGACATGACGAAGAACTTATAATGCCCATACCGAGTACGGAAAACTGTCTTAGGGACATCGGATGCCCTAATGCTCAACTGATGGTAGCCAGATCGCAAGTCAATCTTGGAGAATACCCTGGCACCCTGAAGCTGGTTGAACAAATCGTCAATCCTCGGTAGTGGATACTTATTCTTAATCGTTACTTTGTTCAATTGCCGGTAATCTATGCACTTTCTCATCGATCCGTCCTTATTATTGACAAATAGTACTAGTGCACCCCAAGGCAAAACACTGGGTCTAATGAAAGCCTTCTCTAAAAAATCCTACAATTGGTCCTTTAACTCCTTTAGCTCCAGCGGGGCCATACGATATGGCGGAATAGAAATGAGATGGATGCCCGGAGCCAAATCAATACACAAATCAATGTCCCTGTCAGGTGGCATACCCGGCAGGTCTGAAGGGAAAACATCTGGAAACTCCCGGACAATAGGCACATAATCTATAGGAGGGACCTTAGCACTGGAATCATGAACATAGGCCAAATAGGCCAGACACCCCTTCTCGACCATACGTCGAGCCTTGACATACAAAATGATGCTGCGGGTAGAATAACCTGACGTGCCTCTCCACTCTAAACGAGGCATGTCCGGCAAAGCTAAGGTCATAGTCTTGGCATGGCATTCCAAGATAGCATGATAGGGTGATAGCCAATCCATACCCAATATGATATCGAAGTCAACCTTATCTAAGAGCAACAAGTCTACACAGGTCTCAAGGACCCCAATCACTACAACACAAGAACAATGGACTCAGTCGACCACGATAGAGTCACCCACCGATGTAGACACATATACATGACCACCCAATGCATCACTAGGCATGACCAAGCATGGTGCGAAATAAGATTAAACATATGAATATGTAGACCCTGAATCAAATAGTACCGAAGCATCTCGATCACAAATCATAACCGTACCTGTGATGACTGCATCTAAAGCCTCAGTCTCGGGCCTGGCCTGAAGAGCATAACAATGGAGCTGAGCCCCACTACCCTGAACTGTATCCCTAGGTCGATCTGCTGCTAGCTGACCTCCGCCGCTGGTGGTGTGAGCTCCACCTCTATGACCTCTACCTCCACCTCTAGTACCTCTACCCTCGCCTCTTACTGGCTGCGCTAGCTATGGAGCACTTGGTGCCTGAACCATGGTACGAGAACCCTGGTGCTAAAAATTGCTCGGTGCTTGAGGGTAAAATCTGGCAATATGACCTGTGTCACCACAAGTGTAACAAGCGCTCGACTGCTGAGTCTGCTGTCCCTGTCGATCGGAATGACATCCACGAAAACTCTAAAGTGGCGGCGCGTTGATTAGAGCTGGCGGTGCACTGAATGACTGCTAATCAGAATAGTGTGCCTGAGAACCACGACCACCTGATGTACCTTGAGAAACCTGAAGGTCTGACTGAAAGGGCCTAGGAGGATGGCCTCTACCATATGAATCTCTACCTCCAGACGTGGTACCACTGAATCTGCCGGAATGATGGGCTCTCCTGTCTCCCCCGTGACCACCTCCCTGTGTCAGAACCACCTCAACTCGGCGGGCCACATTGGCCGCCTCCTAAAAGCTGATCTTACTACTAGTCTCCCTAGCCATCTGGAGATGAATCAGCTAAATCAAACCATCAATAAATTTCCTCACCCTCTCTCTCAGTGGGAAGTATGACAAGAGCATGATGAGCTAGATCAATGAACCTGGTCTCATACTGAGTGACCGTCATAGAACCTTGCTGGAGGCGCTCAAACTGCCTCCGATAAGCATTTGTTTGAGTAACGGGAAGGAACTTCTCCAGGAACAACTCTAAAAACTGCTCCCAAGTGAAAGATTGCAACCCTGCTGGTCTAGCTAAACAGAAATCCCTCCACCAAGTCTTGGTAGATCCAGATAGGCGAAATGTAGCAAAATCAACTCCATTAGACTCAACAATGCCCATGTTCCGAAGAACCTCGTGGCAGCTATATAAGAAATCCTGGGGGTCCTCAGAAGAAGCACCGCTAAATGTAGTAGTAAAGAGCTTGGTGAACCTATCCAGCCTCCACAAAGCATCTACGGACATAGCCACTCCATCACCGATCTGAGCAACTACCCCCGGCTGAACTTCCATAGCTGGCTGAACCACTGGAATCTGACCCTGGAGAGCTACCTGCTTCGGAGTACGTATAGCAGGAGTCTGGGCTCCTCCTCCAGCCTGAGAAGTGGCTGGTGCTATAGGAAGTAATCCTGCTTGGGTGACACTCTACATGAGGCCCACTAAATGGAATAAAGAATACTAAAGAACTGGGGTAGTAATAAACCCCTCTGGGACCTGAGTTGGGACCACCGAAACTGCTGCGGCAGGGGCCGGAACCTCCTCGTCAAAGTCAACCTGAGGCTCCGCCACTGGTTCTGCTGCTCGGGGCTGAGCTCTCCCCTACCTCGGCCTCTAGCACAGCCTCGTCCTCTATCCCTAGCGGGAGCTTCCTGAGGCTCGGACTGCTGATCTTTAGATAAGGAAGTGTGTGTTCTCGCCATCTGCGAAATAACAGAGTAGAAATTCAATCAGCATTGAGAAACCAAATCGCACGACAAGAAAGAACAAATGTGAAACTTTTCCTAACTCTGTAGCCTCTAGGGATAAATACAGACGTCTTCGTACCGATCCCTCAAACTCTACTAAGTTTGTCCGTGAGTTGTGAGACCTATGTAAACTAGTGCTCTGATACCAACTTGTCATGACCCAGATTTCCCACCCTCGGGAGTCGTGATGGCGCCTACTTATGGAAGATAGGAAAGCCAAACTTGATTAATTTTTCATTAATATACAAATCCTTTTAACGATTCTTCGAAAATAATATATAACAATGAAATTCAACAATGATAAGCGGAAGTCTTATCATTAAATAAAACTGAATAGCAAAGCGAAAAGTTCAACAAATCCTCTACCCAAAACTGGTGTCACTGTACTCACGAACTGCTAAGAATACTAAATACAACGTCTGAAAGAAAACATAAACTATTTTTCTCGAACATAATGATATAACAGACTAAAAGAGAGGATAAGGGAGACGTCGGGCCTGCGGAAGCCTGCAAGGCTACCTCGAGTCTCGCTAGACTGAAAGCCTGTTCCCGCACTAATGCTGCTGGTGCTCGAAACTTGGATCTGTGCAAAATAGCATAGAGTGTAGTATCAGCACAACCGATCCCATGTGCTGGTAAGTGTCTAGCCTAACCCCGGCGAAGTAGTGACGAGGCTAGACCAGACTATCACATAATCCTGTGCAGTTTCATATATATATATATATATATATATATATATGAAATCGAAATACAAAATAGATAAAGAATATGGGAGGGGAAGCATACTGTGGGGAGTATAAAAATTTCCAAATAAGAGTCATCTAGTAACAAAGGAAAACAACACAGCTCAATAGTATGTAATGAAATAGAAATCAACAAGTGCACGACATCACCATTCGTGATTTTACTCTCATACTCACCAAGCAATAACATGTGCACGGCATTACCCTTCGTGCTTTTACTCTCATTCCTCACATATATCAATAGAATCGGCACGGAATGGTACATCGTGCGGCACGACATCACCCTTCGTGCTTTAACACTCTTTTCGCATAATAAGCGAACATGGAACGACATCACCCTTTGTGCTTTACACTCTTTCCTTACCATAATCAAACAATGCACGACATCACCGTTCTTGCTTTAACACTCTTCCTCACCCAAACAACAATCACAAACAAGGGCAAGAGAATAAATAAGCAATGATGGAAATCCCGGTAAGGGAACACAAACAAGCAATTTCAAAACCCGGCAAGGGTATAACATAAAAAATCTCAACGTCCCGGCAAGGGAAAATATTCAATAATCAACAATATCCCGGCAAGGGAATAAATCATTAACTCTTTACCTTTCGTTCACTTTCATCTCATAGTTTACATTATCACTCGAGCCAATGTTCCAAATATTTACTTGTCTCATATACCTTCACAATTGTATTTCAACTCGAGCCAATGCTCCACGAATTTCAAAGGTTACAATTTCTTTCACCAGATCTTTATAACACACGAAAGCCATCAATTAAGCATGGAAGATATAACAAAATCCCAACTCGTCACCATGCCTATACATCGTACTCGACACTTATCAAGTAGCAAGTAAGACTCAACACCTATTCTCCCAAGCTAGGGTTAAACCAAACACTTACCTCGATGCCTTGAATTCTACTCAACCCTCAACTATCGCTTTACCCCATGATTCCACCTCCAATCCGCTCGAATCTAGCCACAAATTACTTAATTGCTTTAATAAACACTAAATGAATCAATTTGAATGCATAAAAATAAATTTCCCAATTTTTTCCCAAAAATTCCAAAATTGCCCCCGGGCCTATGTGGTCAAAACCCGAGGTACGAACCAAAATCCGGTTACCCATTCCTCCACGAACTCAAATATGTAATTTGTTGAGGTCTAAATCCCTAAATTTTTAGAAAACCTAGGTTCTACCCAAAACCCCCAATTTCACCCCTAGAAAATCATTGATTTTAAGTGGAAAACATGTTAAATGATGTTAATGATTTAAATAATTGAGTAAAAATCGACTTACAAGTGATTTGGAATGAACTTGTTCTTGAAAAATCGCCCAAGGAGTTGTATTTTGAAAGTGGGGTGAAAAATGACTTAAAATTCGACTAAGTATGCAATATGCTGGGCTGCAGTTATCGCAATTGCGGGCTGGGGTTCACAATTGCGAACGCCGACCAAATTATAGGAATTGCGAACTCCTGTTCGCATTTGCGAACTCAGGCCTATCAGGGGACCTTCGCATTTGCGAAAAAGGTCTCGCATTTGCGAACCCTGGACCTTCGCATTTGCGAAGAATGATTTCAGATTTGCGATTCTTTTCAGGCCTGGGCTGGTTTCGCATTTGCGAACCACCCTTCGCATCTGCGAATGCGAAGCCTGCATGCCTGTTCATACCAGATTTTTCCTAAGTTCAAAATGCACTCCGACGCCTATCTAAAACTCACCGGAGCCCTCGGGGCTCCAAACCAAATATGCACACAACCTCAAAAACTTCCTACATACTTATCCGTTCGATCAAATCTCCAAAATAACATCATATACATCGAATTAAACCTCAAAATTCATAATTTCTTCCAAGTTTTCATAAAACATCAAATTTCCATTTTAAGTCTGAAACACGTCAAACGACGTCTGTTTTCAACCAATTTTTGCAGAAAGCGCTTAAATCACATATAAGACCCGTACCGTGTGCCGGAACCAAAATATGGGCCAGATACCAATACGTTCTAATCAAATTTCATTTCAAATTCCCTTAATTATTTTTAGAAAATAATTTCACACAAAAATTAATTTCTCGGGCTCAAGACCTTGAAATTCGATTCCGGGTATACGCACAAGTCCCATATTTTCTTACAGACCCTCCGGGACCGTCAAATCATGGGTCCGGTTCTGTTTATCCAAAATGTTCACCTAAGTCAATTTATTCATATTAATATCAAAATGTAGCATTTTTCACACAGAATTCATATTTAAGCTTTTCGGCTACGTGATCGGACTGTGCACGCAAATCCAGGAAATCCCCAAATGAGGTTCTCAAAGCCTCGAAAGCACCAAATGAGTAAGGAAACAAGTGATGACCCTTTGGGTCATCATATGGGTAAACGTATTCTTCGTAAATTTTAGAAATCTGGGCATATGTGCCCGAGGGCATTTTTAATAACTTTTTGATCGGGGCTAGGAGTTGTTATAAATTGGGTTGTAGTGAATAATTGAGTATATATTAATGGATTGGTATCATTATTTGCTAGCTTTGGAGCTTTGTTCATCGGTTCGAGTTTTCGAAAGAACGTGGAATGCCGGTTATGGATCTTCGGATCAAGGTGAGTCTTCTTTCTAACCTTGTAAGAGGGAAATATTCCCATAGGTGAATTAATTTGTTATGTGCTCCTATATGTTGGGGCTACGTACGCACGAGGTGACGAGAGTCCATGCGTAGCTACTATTATGCTATTGTCCGGGTAGTCTAGGACATAAAAGCATGCTATACTTGGATTAATTGTAAACTTATTGAAAACTCGAATTGCTTAAACCACATCGAATTAGTAAATAATTTCAAAAAGGATTAAACTTCTTTTCTTAAATTATTAAAAGAGAAAGTGGATTTTATTTGAATAAATATTTCCCGATAAATTCTTAATTTGGTATCTGAGCATGTATTTCTATGTGTACCAGTGTCGCACGAATGATTCGCGAGCAGGGGGATTGTTTATCTCATGTTGACCGCGTCGCATGGATAGTTTGCAGGTAGGGTAATAGATGCATCTTAGTTCGCGCCGTTCCACCCTCGGCAGTGCACAATTTATTTTCTATTGGAGCGAGCTGTACGCCTCTGCATGATTTGCGCATGCTTATATTGTAGCCTTGAAATTATTAAAGTTATTATTGCATCTTCCTGGCATGAGAATTTTTTGATAAATAATGAAAAAGGAATTTTGGAAATTTCCTATAAAATAAATAATTGTTACTTGTTTCCTTCTATTGAATTAAATCATATTTATAGAAATCCACGATTTAATGTATTATTGACATCACATTATTAGACCCTTAGTAAGTGTCGAAGTCGACCTCTCGTCTCTACTTCTTCGAGATTAGACAGAATACTTACTGAGTACAAGTTGTTTTTGTACTCATACTACACTTCTGTACATTTTTGTTGCACAAGCTCATGTGTTATTAGTGACCTACTGGGCGTAGCAGCATGGATGATACTGTGACTAGGTGAGTTGCATTATTTGAGGTGACCAGCATCTGGTGTAGTCCCTTCCAGTATATTGTATTTGCTTTCTATCCACTGTATTCCGGACGGATGTTGCAT
This sequence comes from Nicotiana glauca, assembly GCA_026770625.1. Taxonomy (NCBI): domain Eukaryota; kingdom Viridiplantae; phylum Streptophyta; class Magnoliopsida; order Solanales; family Solanaceae; genus Nicotiana; species Nicotiana glauca. The sequence continues at coordinate 24,965 of MU763565.1, read as the reverse complement.
TATATTATTTCTTAGGAATTTCTCATGCACTTGTGACACCGGGTTCTAGGATGGTTTTGAAATATTTTGTATTAATTGCTTATTATTTAATTTGAATTGAAGAGATTATCTTTTTATTTATAAAAACTGAAGGAAAATCTTAGTTTTCAAGATTTTTAAAATGAGAACTTCGTCAAGTAATTTGGCTGGCTTGCCTGACAGCAGTGTCCGGTGCCATCACGACCCTTAGTGGATTTTGGGTCGTGACACCTTAAATTATTCACAATATTAAACTTACTCCTACCCCCTCAAATAATTGCAAAGTAGATTATCTCTGCTAGAATCTAAGCCCCAATGGAATTTTCTCCACAAAATCTTGCTATAACATTTTTAATAGAGCTGTAACGACCCGACCAGTCATTTTGGACCCTAGTGAATCATTCAGCATTCTGAGACCATGAGCAGCTTCATTTCAGGTATTGTGACTTGTACGTGTGGTCGGAATTGAATTTCGGGAAATCCAGAGTTGATTTGGAAGGAGAATTCTTGTTTCAGAAGCATAAAGTTGAAAGAATGAACTAGGATTGGAATTTTGAGTAAACGACCTCAGAATCGAGATTTGAAGATTCCAGCAGGTTTGCATGATGATTTTAGACTTGGGCGTATGCCCGAATTGGGTTTTGGATAACCCGGGAGCGTTTCGGCACCTATTGTGGAAGTTAACATTTTACAAGAAATTTCATAAGTTTGGCTAGAAGTGTATTTTAGTGTTATCAATGTCCGTTTGGGATTTTGAGACTGTGAATAGCTCCGTATGGTGATTCTGGAGTTGGGGGCATGGTCGGAAGTGAATTCGGAGGTCCGTAGGTCATTTTGGAGCCATTTGGCTAAAGATAGAAGTTTGAAGGTTTTTGAGAAGTTTTACTGGAGGTGGACTTTTTGATATTGGGGTTAGAATCTGATTTCGGAAGTTGGAGTAGTCCGTAATGTGAAATATGACTTGCGCACAAAATTTGAGGTCAATCGGACGTGATTTGAAAGGTTTAAACATCGAAAGTAGAAGTTTGAAATTTCGAAGTTCATAAAGCTTTAAACAGGGGTGTAATTCATGGTTTTAGCATTGTTTGATATGATTTGAGGCCTAGAGCAAGTCTGTAATGTGTTTTGGAATTGGTTGGTAGGTTTGGTTGAGGTCCCGGGGGCCTCGGATGGATTTCGGGTGGTTAACAGATCAAAAAAATAGGATTTTTGGAAGGATGAAGGTTGGTGGTTGCTATCATAACCGCACCAGCGAAAATGGGCCGCAAGTGCGGTGCCGCAGATGCAGCCAGGAGAGCCGCATCTGTGGTTTGGACCAAAGTGAAGGGGGGCCGCAGATGCGGTCGAGGAGCCGCAGATGCAAAACCGCATCTGCGGTAGATGGCTCATAGAAGAGAAAATGAGGAGGCCTAGGAAGGACTGCAGATGCGGTAGAGGCGCCGTACTTGCGGGACCGAAGAAGCGGTCAGCGGTCTATAGATGCAAAAATAGCTGGGGTAGAATGGTTGTTTTAAAATCGGATGTTTTGCCATTTCTCTCATATTTTTCATGGCTTGGGCGATTTTTGGGGAGCTTCAAGAGAGGGTTTTCATCACCAATGATAAGGTAAGTTATCCCCACCTATTTTGAGTTAAATACATCAATTATGTATAGATTTTGGTATATAAATGGGTAAAAATTTGGAGTTTTGGTAGAAAGACCTAGAAATTATATTCTTGGAATTTAGCCACAATTTTGGGTGTGGAATTTAGATAAAATTATATATTTGAGTTCCTAAGGTCATGGGTAATCTTTATCTTCGAAAATTTTTGGATTCCGGGCACGTGGGCCCGAGGGCGTTTTGGTCCACTTTTAGATCGGAGTTAGGAATTGCTATAAATTAGTTTGTAATGAATATTTGAGCATATATTAATGGATTTGCGTAACCGTTGGCTAGTTTTGGATCGTGGTGCATCAAGTAGAGTCTTCGAAAAAGCATGGGATGCCGGATATGGATCTTCAGAGCGAGGTGAGTCTCCTTTCTAACCTTGTAAGAGGGAATTGTCCCCATAAGTGAAATAATTAATTATGTGCTCCTATTTGGGGGGGCTACGTATGCACGAGGTGACGAGAGTCCGTGCGTATCTACTATTATGCTATTATCCGGGTAGTTAGGACCCAAAACCATGTTATACTTGGATTATTTATGAACCTATTGATAGCTTGAATTACTTAAATCACATTGAATAAGTAAGTGAATTTCTAAAAGGATTAAACTTCATTTCTTAAAATTTGTTAAAGGAGAATTGGTTTTATTTGGATAAATATTCCCTGATAAGTTTTTAATTGACTGATTGAGCATGTATCATTATGTGTACCTGCATCGCATGCATGATTCACGAGCAGGGTATGTGTTTATTTATGAAACGGGCCGAACGCATCGGCAGATTAAATAGATGCATCTATGGTTCGGGCCGTTCGACCCTCGGCAGTGCACAATTTACATTTCTGCTGGAGCGGGCCGTCGACCTCGGCATGATTTGCGTATGATATATATTGTTTCCTGAGAACTTTAAATGTGGATATTGCTTTTCATGGCTTGATATAAATTGATAAAATAATGAAAAGTAAACCTTGAAAATCCTTTATTATTTGTTGAAGGTGTTTACCTGTTTTCTCGCTTTGTGAGTTAGAACTGCTATACAAATCCATGATTTCCTCATACTTTTAGTATGTTATTATTAGATCTCTAGCAAGTATTGAAGTTGACCATCTCGTCTCTACTTCTTCGAGATTAGGCGGGATACTCATTGAGTACACTTTGTTTATGTACTCATACTACACTTCTGTACATTTTTGTTGCACAGGTATATGTAACTCCAGTGGCCTACTGGGCTTAGCAGCATGGATGACTCTAGGACTAAGTGAGCTACACCATTCGAGACGGCCGCAGCTAGAGCAGTCCCTTCCAGTGTACTGTATTTACTTCCTGTTCACTATATTCCGGACGGATGTTGTATTTTATTTTCTTGTCAGTAGATGCTCATGCACTTGTGACACCAGGTTCTGGGATGGTTTGAAGTGTTGTATTAACTGCTTATCATTTAGATTGACTATATTCTTTAAAATTGCTAAATTTGGAGGAAAATCCTAGATTTCAAATGTATTAAAAATGAGATTTTGATTAAGTAATTTGGTTGGCTTGCTCGAAAGCAGTGTCCTACTCCACCACGACCTTTAGTGGATTTTGGGTCGTGACAACATGGTATCAGAGCACTAGGTTCCTAGGGTCTCACGAGTCATGAGAAAGTCTAGTAGAGTCTTGCGGATCGGTATGGAGACGTCTGTGATTATCCTCGGGAGGCTGCAGGACTGTTAGGAGTACTTCCCTTCTTGATTCCTTATCGTGCAATTCGATTCCTGTGAGGCTTATGCCTTTGTTTTTTCCTACTCAATCTTATGCGACGTGAAGCGCCTGTTATAAATCGAGAATTGAAGAACCGTAAGGTACTACAGATGTGATATGGGATGTTTCTCCCGGTGTAGTTGACTGAATTATTATCGCCACCTTATGGAAGGATATTCTAATGTTTCAGCTCAGTAATGGTACTTTTGAGAGCTCTGAGGTTAGACACACGTTGCCATAATGCTTATGAACGAATGTTGCACAGTAGTGATATGATGGTAGGATGTTTTGCCCATGTGTCCGGGCAGTGAATTACTTGAAGGGGGTTACTCAGTGCATAATCAAGAGATTCAGTATTTTATTCCTGGGAGGGGAAAGACAATCGAGCTAAGGATGGTCAGATGTGGGCTGGTGAAAGTAATAAGACTTGGTATTTGCAAGCGTTGTAGAGTTTTCTTCTATGATGGGATGTTGTTGTCCTAATTGAAGGTACTAAGTTTGTCGGTGTTATGATCTACTACGATTTGCCTTTTGGGCAAGATATTGTGAAATAGTATTGGAGATGCAACTATCGGATGTCGTAGGGTGCGGTAGTCCAGGATTGAATCAGTATTCTTAATGTTGACGGTTCGATAAAGATGACCTTCGAAAAGGTTAAAAGTTAGCAGCAATTGTGGGTTCAAGTTCCACGAAGTTAGATTTTATTTAAGGCAGCCACTGAATAGCAAAAGATGAGAAAGACATGGGGGAAGGGTCAGGTGGAGTTTTAAACTTCTAAAAGGCCAGGCTTAGGGAGCACAGGCCGAGAAGTTGATTAAAGAAGTGAGTTTGCCCAAAGTGGGAGAGCAGCGAAGCTGCGTAGGGGCTTGGTAATAAGATGACTATGCGCCTTATTGGAGAATATTGGTGCTTGGTTGTTAGGATCTACGAATCTAATTTGAAGTAGGGATTCTTGGGTGGCCGGAGATTTAATATAACGGAAATGAGCCGCTTAAATGAAGAAGGATGTAGCATGACTTTGAATTGCGAGGATGTTGTCGCACACTTAAAAGATGTCCACGAGGGGTAAATAGACCTACGCAGTTGGAGAGTGAGCTCAGACTCAGGAAGGGTCATTGATATCGTAGTGATTGTCCCCTGTGTAGTAGTGTTGGAAGATGCCGGGGGGAGCCTTCTATAGGTGGATTACCCGAGTGAGCAGGTTAGCAGTCGCGTAGTTGGCGATACTTTTTCAAAGAGTTTTATCGGTTATGTAGCAAAGAGTTCGGTTGTGCGAATGCAGTGGGTGAATTAGGGTATAAAAGAATGGGGTTTTGCGGAAGGAATCCGAGAATTTATGTGGTTGATCATGCAAGGTTATGTCGATGAAAGCTAGGGAATCTTGGTGAATTCTAGCATTGTGAAATAATCTTCAAGCTAAGTGGGAGAGTCCCACCGCTTATGATTGGGTTGCATGGTTAACTACTTGCGAGGTTTCTAGTTATTAGCATATTGATGGGCTATTTCAGCTGCGAGGAAACACCATAAGTGGTGACTTAAGCAAAGGAAGTATCAAAGGTGGGCTATCGTTGGCCCTATTGGCCCATGTTCAGACTTGGGGAAAGATTCAGGATTTTGCCTTGTAAAAGATGCGGGTTCCTAGGGAAGTGATTCGGCGGGTTCTTCGCCAAGAGGGTATTCATGTGATGGAAGACTCATGGAGTTGATTATATTTGGGGCCAAGTCAGAGCGGGTGGCTCTCAGCAACAGCCCTAGTGGATTCAAAGAGGTCAAAGTATGGTGCCTAATGGTTTCGAGCCTATAGGTGCGGTTAAGAACCAAGCTTGGTGGCAGTCTATGAGAAGAGGCACAAAATGTTCTATGATGTTTTGACTTGCGATGTGGCGATTGGGAGGTATGAAATGGTTCATGGGATTTGAGATAGCATGGTCTCGTGATTCAAGGCCACTCGAGATGGGTGCAGATGGAATATGTTATGTGTTGGATGGAGTTAGTATTATCTCTAAGGCAATCCAGGATAAATTGGAAAAAGGTAGATTGATTGGCCAAGTTTAAATAGGCATATTGGTGTTAGTGATCAGTTTCCTTCAGCGTGATCAAGTTATGCAAGTGATTGTGACGGTGCGTATCAGGCTTGTCAGCCGCCGTAATTGATGTTATTCAGAAGCATTCTACTGTTATGGCTTGTTATGTGGAAGCAGATTCCGAAAGGGCTATGGTGGCTTAGACCACTACTTAGAGATTTGCATATTCTACAGTTATAAGAATTCACCTATGTGATACTATGGATCTCCTGAAGTGAGTTAAGTGAAAAGTTTTCATATGATGAAGTGTTAACCTATTAGTGGTTCCAGAGTTATAATGAAAAGCATGTTCTATCATATATTGGCATGTTAGGTGCAGTGAGTAGTATGGAATCTGAAGTGAAAACCAAAGTTGCAGCTCGGTGTTGTCAAGGATGTCGCGAGCTCGGATGCCAAGGAAAGGAATTTTTGATGATTAAAGATTTAAACCAAATATGAAGGTTTGCGATAATGTCGTTATGTTGGGAATATATGCCTGGAGGGCACTCATTTACTGAGTTGTGGATTGTGGATGAGTACTCCGGTTATGGCGGTTGTTCTTGTGTGTTATGAGAAGAGGGAAATTAGTATGGACCTTTGAAAGGCTATTGTCTTAGTTTGATATGATCAGGATTGACTTGAGGTCGGTGGATGGATTTAAATGTGAATATGGGCTCTATGTCAGGCCAATTGTGTTAATTTTAGTAATGCGCTCCTTATGGAGTAGTCAGGGTGTTATTTCATTGTCAGATATTTCATGTAGTGATACGTTGCACCGTGTGAGTTGTGAGACGGCTTGAGAAATTGTTTATGTGTTGAGGGTTCGCGTGGAAATAACGTAGTATGAGAAAAATAGCTCTTGAGATTCAGAATGTATATCACACCTCAGTTGTGCTTGAGTTTTGTAGCTTATAGTGCTATATGTCCCCTCAGGGATGATATTATGCACTTAGCATGCTTGTGACCAAATTCGTTCTCTTGTTGTAATGAGCAATTTAGCTCGACGTATATCTCCTTATGTGAGTTCTACGTGTGGATCGGTTGGCACGCCGCCATGGGTATGTTACTTGGATCGGGTGGAACGCCGCCATGGTTATGTTGTTTGGATCGGGTTGCGCGCCACAACAGCGTGATATTCAGTACAGTTCCCCATATCTGTTTATTGTGTTCTGTTTCCTATTTTTCTGAAGTAAGCTCATATTAGTTGTGCGCCCGCGTCGCATGTATGATTTGCGAGCGGGGTAGTTAAAATTCCTTTCAGAGTTCATTTTCCTTTTTGTATCGCATTCTAATTGGTAGCCTATTGGCACATTGTGGCATCATATGACTTTTGGTCATGTCGAGATGGCTTATTGCCTGAGCATTTCATACTAGGTGAGACGAGATTTTTGGATTTATGATCAGTGCAATCTGAGTATATGGAGTATATTACAGGTGCAACGACCATTATTTGGTCCTGAATGAGGTGATGGTTTTGTAAGGGGAATAGACCCAATGATTTGTTGACTCAATAGTTGGTTATGAATTTCTACACATCTCTTTCGTCGTGGTGTTATTGTAAGAATTAGAGCAAGACCTATGTAGGTCATGAGGTGCAATGGGAGCCTCAGATTCGTGGAATTTCGATTAATTGATCAAAGAAAGTTATTGTGGTTCTATGAGTAAAGTGGTGCAAATTGTGAATTCAGCAAAGTTATGCAGTCACGTCTGGGTACATCGTGTAGTAATTGATATGATGAGCGCATGTTGGAAACATGCCTAGCATTGAGTTCCAGATGTTGGAATTGGGCTTTAAGGCGTATCTGCTTGAGTTAAAGAGAATATCTTCGGAATTGATCAAGCTAATATGCACAACTGAGTTGTGGTAGCACGGGAAGGTGCACGAGAAGTGAAACAACGATTTACAACTACTCCAATGTAGTTCTCAGCACGTTTGAGGACGAACATATGGTTAAGTGAGAGAGAATGTAACGACCCGACCGGTCGTTTTGGTCCCTAGAGCATCATTCAGTAGTCTGAGGCCATAAGCAGCTCGATTTCAGGTATTGTGACTTGTACGTGTGGTCGGAATTAAATTTCGGGAAGTCCATAGTTGATTTGGAAGAAGAATTCTTGTTTCAGAAGCTTAAAGTTGAAAGAATGAACTAGGATTAGAATTTTAAGCAAACGAACTCAGAATCGATATCTGAAGGTTCCAGAAGGTTCGCATGATGATTTCGGACTTGGGCGTATGCCCGGATTAGGTTTTGGATAACCCGGGAGCGTTTCGGCGCCTATTGTGGAAGTTAGCATTTTACAATAAATTTCATAAGTTTGGCTTGAAGTGTATTTCAGTGTTATTGATGTACGTTTGAGATTCCGAGACTGTGAATAGCTCCGTATGGTAATTCTGGAGTTGGTGGCGCAATCAGAAGTGAATTCGGAGTTCCGTAGTTCATTTTGGAGCCATTTGGCTAAAGATAGAAATTTGATGGTTTTTGAGAAGTTTGACCGGAGGTGGACATTTTGATATCGGGCTTGGAATTCGATTTCGGAAGTTGGAGTAGGTCTGTAATGTCAAATATGACTTGTGCGCAAAATTTAAGGTCAATCAGACATGATTTGATAGGTTTAAATATCAGAAGTAGAAGTTTGAAATTTCGAAGTTCATAAAGCTTGAATTGGGGTGTTATTCATGGTTTTAGCATTGTTTGATATGATTTGACGCCTCGAGCAAGTCTGTAATGTATTTTGGGATTGTTTGGTAGGTTTGGTTGAGGTCCCGGGGTCCTCGGGTGGATTCCAGGTGGTTAACGGATCAAAAAAATGGGATTTTTGGAAGGATGAAGGTTGCTGGTTGCTGTCATAACCGCACCTGCGAAAATGGGCCGCAGGTGCAGAGCCACTGATGCGTCCAGGGGAGCCGCATATGTGGTTTGGACAAAAGTGAAGAGGGGTCGCAGATGCGGAACCGCATCTGCGGTAGAGGGCTCGCAGAAGCGGAAATGAGGGGGCCTGGGAAGGACCGCCGATGCGGTAGATGAGCCACACCTGCGGAACCGTAGAAGCGGTCAACGGGTCGCAGGTGCGAAAATAGCTGGGGCAGAATGGTTGTTTTAAAATCGGATATTTGGCCATTTCTCTCATATTTTTCATGGCTTGGGTGATTTTTGGGGAGCTTCAAGAGATGGTTTTCATCATCAATGATAAGGTAAGTTATCCCCACTTATTTTGAGTTAAATACATCAATTATATATAGATTTTGGTATGTAAATGGGTAAAAATTTGGAGTTTTGGTAGAAAGACCTAGAAATTATATTCTTGGAATTTAGCCACGATTTTGGGTATGGAATTTAGAGAAAATTATATATTTGAGTTCCTAAGGTCATGGGTAATCTTTATCTTCGAAAAATTTCGGATTCCGGGCATGTGGGCCTGAGGGCATTTTGGTCCACTTTTCGATTGGAGTTAGGAATTTCTATAAATTAGATTGTAATTAATATTTGAACATATATTAATGGATTTGCGTAACCGTTGGCTAGTTTTGAAGCATGGTGCATCAAGTAGAGTCTTCGGAAGGGTGTGGGATGCCGGATATGGATCTTCGGAGCAAGGTGAGTCTCCTTTCTAACTTTGTAAGAGGGAATTATCCCCATAGGTGTGAAATAATTGATTATTTGCTCCTATTTGCGGGGGCTACGTACGCACGAGGTGACGAGAGTCTATGCGTAGATACTATTATTGTATTATCCGGGTAGTTAGGACCCAAAAGCATGTTATACTTGGATTATTTATGAACCCATTGATAGCTTGAATTTCTTAAATCACATTGAATTAGTAAGTGAATTGCTAAAAGGATTAAACTTCATTTCTTAAAATTTGTTAAAGGAGAATTAGTTTTATTTGGATAATATTCCCCATAAGTTCTTAATTGATTGATTGAGCATGTATCCTTATGTGTATCTGCGTCGCATGCATGATTCGCGAGTAGGGTATGTATTTATTTATGGAACGGGACGAATGCCGGCAAATTAAATAGATGCATCTATGGTTCGGGCCGTTCGATCCTCGGCAGTGTACAGTTTATATTTCTGTTGGAGTGGGCCGTCGACCTAGGCATAATTTGCGCATGATATATATTATTACCTGAGAATTTTAAATGTGGATATTACCTTTCATGGCTTGATATAAATTGATAAAATAATAAAAAGCAGACCTTGAAAATCCTTTATTATTTGTTGAAGATGTTTACTGTTTTCTCGCCTTGTGAGTTAGAACTTATATACAAATCCATGATTTCCTCATACTTTTAGTATATTATTATTGGACCTCTAGCAAGTATTGAAGTCGACCATCTTGTCTCTAATTCTTCGAGATAAGGTGGGATACTCATTGAGTACACGTTGTTTACGTACTCATACTACACTTCTGTGCATTTTTATTGTACAGGTATATGTAACTCCAGTGGCCTACTGGGCATAGTAGCACAGATCACTCTGGGACTAAGTGAGCTGCACCATTCGAGACGGCCGCAGCTAGAGCAGTCCCTTCCAGTGTATTGTATTTACTCCCGTCCACTGTATTCCGGATGGATGTTGTATTTTATTTTCTTATCAGTAGATGCTCATGCACTTGTGACACCGGGTTCTGGGATGGTTTGAAGTATTGTATTAACTGCTTATCATTTAGATTTGATTTGAGACTATATTCTTTGAAATTGCTAAATTTGGAGGAAAATCCTAGATTTCAAAAGTATTAAAAACGAGATTTTGATTAAGTAATTTGGTTGGCTTGCCTGACAGCAGTGTCCGGTACCACCACGACCCTTAGTGGATTTTGAGTCGTGACAAGAGCCTTCATTCCTTCAAATTGTTATAAATGGATATGGGATCTTCAATGTCCTAGCAAGATCAAGATTTTTCTTTGGAAATGCGGCCACAACCGTGTTCCTTGTAGAGCTTATCTCCAGAAAATTGGTATGAATGTGGATGATACATGGACTATATACAAAATGGGCATTGAGAGCATCCAACACATTTTCCTACACTGTGCCTCAACCCAAGGATTCTGGAAAGCCATGGGTATTAGCTATCAGATAAATATGAGAGATATTAATTGGCTTACAAAGCTTCGTGATGCCTTCATAAGTCAAAACTCTCATAAGATTAATTGGCAAACTCTTTTTCCTTTTTGTATCTGGAAAATATGAAAGAACAGAAATAATAATAATAATGTCAATAACCTACGCTGCCATCTCGATGTAAAATCACCCATGCATTTTGCATGGGAATATCACTTTTTCACCGAAAAAAACCCCTTTAAAATCAAGAAAATTGCCATTGAGACTAGGTGGTACAAGCCATCAATAAGTGCTATTAAACTTAACTATGATGGTGCTTTCTCTTCTACTAACAATGCAGCAGGAATTGGTGGAATATTTCGCAATAGTAATGGTGATTGGATCTTGGGTTATCGAAAAAGGACTCATGCTGCATCCCCAATCCATGCTGAACTTCTAGCTCTCCTGGAAGGGCTAAAAATTGCACTAGACTTTAAAGAGACAAACATGGAAATTGAAATTGATAGCACGGATGTTATCAAACTTTTGCATGAAGACTGTACTAACTTTCAAAATGTTTTTCTTTAATGCATATGGTTAATGCACCAACTGAAGCTCCCAGTACTGAGGCACAACTTTAGGGAAGGAAATGAAGTAGCTCATCGACTGGCTAAGGAAGCTTAGCAGAAACCTTCCAGTAACAAATGTATTTACCATGCTCGTTCACCTTTTGTTTGTGCTAGAAGAAATCCAAAAGGACAAGCAGGAATCTTGTAATAGTCTAAGAACTATTTCTACGGATGTTTGTAATTTCCTAGCATCTATGGGCAATAGTAATGCCCTTTAGACTATGTCTGACTCGTGTACTTTATTTTTTAAGTAATATAAATATTGTGCTTTTATGTAAAAAAAAAAAAAAAAACCAAGATCACAAGAAAGACGATACATACTGATGTAAAGAATTTAATCAGTAAAAGGACACTAGTTCAAGAAGAAAAAATAGTTATAGTATCGTATATTACGATATTTTCTCCACAAACCAAATATTTAGAAGCCTCATTTCTGAATAACGACGGCAAAGAATATAATTGAGAATTTCCATATGATGATAAACTGTGAAGAAGGAACCGTGGTACAAGTTTTTGTTGAAACAGAGAGGAGTCCTCTCTCTTTATAAATACCTGGATGTTAAAGGGAGAGTTCTGGCTCTTCTACTATTTTTTGAAGAGGTTCAGTTTCACACACCCTTTTTACATGTATTTTGATATACTAGTCTTTAGGTACACACGTTATGCGTGTAACTTATCTCAATAATTTTTTTTTTTTAAAACTTTATAAAATATTATATATAAAGTGTATAACAAAATATTGATATTATAAGAATTGAAAAGATAACATTCACAAAAAAAAAAAGTCAGAAATAAACACATGATATGCTTTCAATCTCAATTAAGATTTATTCGAAGATACACCTTATACACAAGAATGCAAAAAAAAGAAATAGTGATATATATTTTAATTTGATTTCTAAAATTAGTATTTTAATTGAATAAATATACTTAACTAAAAAGATTTTAATTAGGGTGCTTTGATGAACCCTAGCGAAATTTAATTCTAATTTTCTTTATTGAATGACTTATATCAGCATTAGGTGTGTATATAGTTCGGATTGATTCGATTTTAATTTTGGACAAAGACTTGTAATTAGAACTTGCCTAACCATTCCTTACGCTTAGAATAAACTGAAAAACTCAACAACAAAAACTCAATAAGAAGTCCTAAATATTAGAAAAGTAATTATAATCAAATTTTAAGTTGATTTTAAAATCTTAAGTAATAAAAAAATAATTTTAAATTACAGTTTTTTAAAATGTAAATATATTTTTAAATAAAAAAATTATTTACAGATTATAAAACTTTTAACAATTTCTGACGTAAATCAAAAAATATAATAATTGTGTAGACGGTAGTAGTTCAATAATAGGAGTCAATAGACAAAATATAGCTGACTTCAATTTTCTAATTTAGTTATATTACATAATTCAAATTAGAAAAGAAGTTATCGAAGGTAATAAATTCTGAAGTCCTAGAATGCATATTAAAAAATAATTATATTATTATTATAATTAATTTGCATAGTAATATAACTCAACTATGATAAATTTATATTATGTATAATACTTGCAAATTATTTTGACACCCCAAGATATTTGTTTACCAACTATCATCTGTTCTATTACCTAGAATAACATACATGTAGGCTATAGCAATTAACTTTGCAAAATCTTAAAATCACCACCGTGTGTAATGTATATATATATTTATCTATATTAGAACTCCATTTAAAGAATTATGACATAAATTTACTTCAAGTTCCTATATATTAGATAGTCTTAAAGGACTGCCGCTAAATACGGACCAAACAAAGAAGAAAATTTAATATTAGGACTCTCTACCTGGTTCAATAAGGTAAAATTAATAACCAAATTTTAATTTAATGAAATGTCCGACGCGTGCGTCGCGTCAATTTTAAAAACTTTATTTTTATTTTTATGTAAAATAGTAAAAGATCTTTTAAATGATAAAAAGAATGTTACTACAATAACACAGTGTTTGAATTCAAAATAATTGGAGCATTCAACCTGCTTCTATGTCACGACCTGGATTTCCTACCCTCGGAGATCGTGATAGCGCCTGCTCGTAGAGGCTAGGCAAGCCACACATTTAGAATCCATAACTACTTTTGTTTTAAATCCATTTTTACCAGTTTAATTGACCGAAAATAAATAATTAAACAACAGCGAAATTCGTAATTTAGCGGAAGACTTAAACGAAATAAACCAAAATAATAAGAAAAATTTACATATACCTCTACCTAGAACTGGTGTCATAACAGTCACGGACTACTAAGATTTACTACATACAATCGTTTGAAAGAAAGTAACATTGTGTGTCTCGAATACAAGAGATAACAGATCATAAATAAAGATAGAGGAGACGCCGGGCCTGCAGACGCCAGCAAGGCTACCTCGGTGTCTCGAAGGACTGAAGACTGGCTCCCGAGCTACTGTTGGTGTCCGGTACCTGGATCTGTGCAAAAGAACACAAAGTGTAGTATCAGCACAACCGACCCCATGTGCTGATAAGTACCTAGCCTAAACCCGACGAAGTAGTGACGAGGCTAGGACCAGACTCCAAATAAACCTGTGCAGGTATATAATATACAGTGAAGAGTAAAACATGTACAAGAAAGTAAGGATGGGAGGAGGAAACATGCTTCGGGGAATAACAGGCCAGAATATCAAAAGAACTATAAAAGGAATCAAAATCCAACCCCTATCAAGAGTAAGGAAAACAAGGGAAATTTCACTTTCTTTTAACATCTTGTGGTAGGCGTACCACTCGGTCCCATATCATTATATCTTGTGGCAGGCATACCGCTCTCTCCCATTTCGTTATATCTTTGTTGCGGCATGCAACCCGATCCGTATGTAATATTGTTGCGGCGTGCAACCCGATCCATACATAATATTATTGTGGCGTACAATCCGATCCATATATAATATTATTGCGGCGTGCAACCCGATCCATATATAATATTGTTACGACGTGCAACCTGATCCATATATAATATTGTTGCGGCCTGCAAACCGATCCATATATAATATTTACAATTATAATGAGAGTCCCTACAACGGATTAATAAGGTCCACACTATCCTAACAAGGGATTCGATGGTATAAGTAATTACGTCTCGGCTATGGAGAAATAGCTATAACCACACTTGTTCCAACATCTAACTACCACATCTATAACCAAACTTGTTCTAACATGTAACTACCACAACTATAACCAACCTGTTACAACATCTAACTACCACAAATATAACCAACCTGCTACAATATCTAAGTACTACAACTACAACCAGACTTGTTACTACACCTAACTACCTCAGCTATAACCAAACCTATTACAACACCTAACTACCTCAGCTATAACTATAGTCCTTACTCAACACAAAAAATTATTAACCTAAGCATCTTTAATATCAATTAAGAACACAATGCAAGGGAACAACAATAGCCCTCCAAGGGGGCAACATAATGATCTCTTCTCTTTCTCACTTTTACATCACAATTCACTTCACAACTCGAGCAAATGCTCTAGAGGTTCTATTATTGTGACGACCCAAAGGGTCTTCACCGGATTTATCTCTTTTTCCACGCTTCTGAGGCCTTGAAAACCTCACTTTTAGTTGTCTCGATTTGCGTGCGTAGTTCGGGCGCATAGCCGGAAAGCTTACATGTGAGTTCTATGTGAAAAATGGTGAATTTTGATATTAATATGCATAATATTGACTTCGGTTAATATTTTAGGTAAACGGACACGGACCCATGATTTAACGGTCCTAGAGGGTCCGTAGAAAAATATGGGACTCGGGCATGTGCCCGGAGTCGAAATCCGAGGTCTAGAGCCCGAGAAAAGAATTTTTCTGTGAAATTATTTTTCTGAAATTATTAAGGAAAATGTAAATGAAAGTTGATTAAAAGGTTGTGGTATCGGGCTCGTATTTTTTTTCTGACGCCCAGTACAAGTCTTATATATGGTTTAAGCACTATCTATAAAGTTTGATTGAAACGGACGTCATTTGACGTGTTTCGGACTTAAAATGGGAAATTTGAGGTTTTATGAAAGTTGAAAGAAAATCATGTATTTTGAGACTTGATTCTATGTATATGATGTTATTTTGGTGATTTAATCGCACGAGTAAGTTCGTACGATGTTTTTGAGGTTGTGTGTATGTTTGGTTAGGAGCCCCAAGGGCTCGGGTGAGTTTTGGATAGGCATCAGATTGCATTTTTCACTTTTGAAAAATCTGGTGTTCTTCAGTTCTGCAGGCTTTGCAATTGTGAAGCCAGCACTCGCAAATGCGAGCTCGCAATTGCGAGCATTTTATCGCAAATGCAAAGTGCGGGACCTGGGCCTGGGATCGCAATTGCGATCCTTCTCCTCGCAAATGCGGACTGGGGTTGTTCGCAAATGCGACGCAGTGGTCGCAAATGCGAAAACCCTGGGCTGTTCGATGTTCGCAAATGCGAACTTTTGTCTCGCATTTCCCGGGTCTACTGGGTTCGCTAATTGCGGACCCATGTTCGCATTTCCCATAACTGAGGCTTGCATTTTTCATACTTAGACGAAATTTTCACGACATTTCTTCATTCTTTCAAATCAAACACTCCATAGGCGATTTGCAAAGAAACCTATCTTCTCTAATTCAATTGTGAGTTGATTTTCACTTAATTTCTTCAATCTTTAACATCATTTATCATGTTTTCATCTTAAAAATCAAGGTTTTTCATGGGTGAAATGTCACGACCCTAGTTCACCAATTGTGAACACGTCATGACAACACCAAGTCTTTACGACCAGGTAAGCCTAACACATTGCGGAAGTAATAACAATTTGCGAAATTTATAAACAAAATTAAATAACATGAGTAATGTATACAGTTGCCGCCTAGCACATACACTTTAATACCTAAAACTGAAGTAACCTCCAAGACCCGGAAACCCACGGGCAACAGAGACTATAAGAAATCTTACACAGCTCTAATCACCAGAATAGTCTAATACAAAGAAGGATCGAAATAACATCTAATAGCTATGGACAAAATGAGAAGGAGACTTTACGGATCTGCGGACGTAGCAGATGTATACCTCAAGTCCCCAATATGCTCCCTGACAGCTACTGATGGTATGCCTTCTCAGAAGCACCTGGATCTGCACATGAAAAACATGCGCAAAAGAGGCGTAAGTACACCACAGCGGTACTCAGTAAGTGCCAAGCCTAACCTCAGTTGAGTAGTGACGAGGAAAGGTCAGGGCCCTACTGAGACAGAAAACAATAAAGTAGCAAGAGATTAACAGTATCGAAGTCTGATGAAAACTAATGAACACAACGATGTGATAAGACAAATCAGTGAAAAATAGTACTGCAAGACGACATAGAAACACAGAGTAAATACAACAAAATTACAAGAATACCGACGAGGGTCTCCCAGGATACCGTCCTGTATCCCTTTTCTCAACTGTCTAATGGAACTTCCCGGGATACCGTCCCGTAGTCCAAATCTCATATCAATATCAAAGAATCTCCCGGGATACCGTCCCGTAATCCAGTCATCAGTGTGCAGGGGGATCTTACGGGATACCGTCCCTTAGTCCCAAAATAAAAGTGTAGGGGGATCGCCCGGGAATCAAACCCGTAGTCCCAAAATAAAAGTGCAGGGGGGATCTCCCGAGATCAAACCCGTAGTCCCAAAATAAACAAACAAGGGGGAACTCCCGGAATCCCGCATCCGTAGTCCCAATGTAAATGCGCAACCAACATCAGAGAAATATTCAGAAATTTGAGTACAACAATACAAGGCGTCAAGGAAATACTGGCCTATCATGCTCCACGTAATTACAGTTAAGATAATTTAAACAAATAGACAGCTTGGATCAATTAAACATGCTCTTCTACGCTAGCACAGGCTATTAAAGCAAGTAAAGTAAGGCAAATGTGAAAGAGAATCCAAATCAAGTAATTAAGCAAAAATCCGGGTTTCAATAATTTGCTCAAATACGCACTCGTCACCTCACGTACAAGGCATTCAATTACCAATTATCACATCCTAAGGGCCGAAGTCCCCCACACAAGGTTAGCCAAGCCACTTACCTCGAACCGGTGCGAAATTAACTAGGGAACGATGCCCTTGCCACGAGTATCCAACTCCGAGTGGCCCAAATCTATTCAAACCAATTACATATTGTAAATAATATTGCAATTAACTGATTCCACTAATAAAATCAAAACTAGGGCGCGAAAATAGGTAAAATGACCAAAACGCCCCTCCAGCCATCGTCTCAGAATCAAATAATTTTTACGTTTTCAGAAACCTCGTACTCTCACGAGTCTAACCAAATAAAAATCTCCCAAATCGGAGGTCAAATGC
>MDKF010646898.1:0-18243 GCA_026770625.1 Nicotiana glauca | reverse complement strand
CGGGACCGTCCAATCACGGGTCCGGGTCCGTTTACCCAAAATATTGACCCAAGTCAACTTTAATCATTTTAAAGCTACATTTTAAAATTTTTCATAGAATTTAACACATAAGCTTCCTGTCTACGTGCCCGGACTTCGCACGCAAATCGAGACAAGTAAAAAATGAGGTTTTCAAGGCCTCAGAATCATGGAATGAAAGAGAAAAAAGGTGATGACCCTTTGGGTCGTCACACTAACACCTTCCCCCGGGTCAACAGAATTCCTTAGTCAGAATTTCTCGTTCGCAGACTTCACTTGGAAAGTCAAAAATTTCCTCGATTTGAGATTCAAGATAAACCGGTGACTTGGGACACCAAAAGCCAAACCTATCCCAATTGGCGACTCTGATCATTAAATAATTCTATTTCGAATAATATCACTTGAAATGGAAAAACTCCCTTATACACTATCCTTCGGGGAGGTGTGTAAAAAAGGAGGTGTCATACAGATAATTTATAAAGTTGCTGCAAAATTGGAAAATAGATTTTTAGGATCTATAGCAGGTGTTGAGACTATAGAATTTGGAGAAGTTGGTGGTAAAAATGAAAAAGAAAAAAAGGAAAGCAAGGGTGCTAGGAGTACTGTGAGGGAAAATGGGAAAAGAGTGGTTGATTCTTCACCCACTCCTATGAGTTTAACCAAAAACGCAAGTACAATGGTTATTTGGGGAGATGAACCTGGTTCATCTTTAGAGGAAACCCTCGCAGACCTGCAGAAGAAAGTGACTGAAAGCTATAATCCAGCTTTTTGATAGAGTTATTAATGGCACCAAAACTCATAACATTTCCTATGACTTCATTCTCACAACTGTACTTGCACATTTCAATGTACCTATGAAAAAGTGGGAGGTTAGTAAAAATGGATCATTTTTGGGTTAATACTCTGCTTGCTTGTGATTATGAAGTCAATTTTACTCATAAAGGACCTAGTTCATCCAAAAAGGTACCAGTGAATAGCAAGGTCAGAGCCTTGGTGCAAGAAATTGATTCTAAGGATGCTGAGATTGAAAGGCTGAAGAAGAGGTTGGTTGAGGTGGATACTAAGAGAGATGCTCTTAGAACTGAGCTGGCAAGAGAACAAGTGAAGAATGATGGCATCCTTCAAGGTATGCTGAAACTTCTACAAGTCAAAAACTAAACACCTAGTTCTTCCCAGCCTTAAGCTTCCTAGCCTAGTGTACATCAACCAGTGACCCAGTTCGGGACTTTTTGTTTCTTTTGCTTATGTTTCTAGTATTTTTATTTCTTCTTATACTTTATGGTAGAATCTTATCAATCATCAATGAAATTCACTGTCTTTTGCTCTAACTGTTTGTTTATATTTCTTTAATGGTAAAATTTTTTAGCTTGATCTATGATGACTAATCCATGATTGCATTTGGAGTAGCCCCAGTGGCCATGAGTAAGCTATATAATTTGGTTATATCACATTTTTTATGCGACTTTTCGATGATTCCAAAAAGGGGGAAAAGGTTATGCTTTACACTATGAACAGTGATGTTTATAACCTAATGTACCTGGTCCTTAATGATAAGTGAAAAATTTCTAACTTTGCATTGATGTTGAGTTGAGTTCTGGCAGGGCCTAAGTATGAAAAGCATAGATTTTATCATCATCAAAAAGGGGAAATTTTTTGACCCGAGTAAAGGTTAAGTTTTGATGATTGACAAAGAAACTCAGAGATGAACCAGGTCCATCCCGTACGTCCATCCCTTAGGTGTACAAAAATGGAAAGATTCGAGTATGTGGGATGCACGTGAAGGAGATAAGCTTAACTTGGTGTGTTTTATATCTCATGATCGAAAAGGTTGCATAATTGATAAGGAGAAGGAATCCTTAATCAAATAGAACACTATCCAAGATAGGGAAGGAGTTAGAAGTTGAATCAACTAGAACTCTTCCACCAAGGAAGAGTTGCATCAGAACTCTAGTTATTTCTTCATCTACTAACTCTATAAATTACCGAATGTTCTCACATTACAGTATTGCACAAAAACGTAGAAGTTAAACTTGAATTGAGAGCAAAATAGCAAGGCTTTTTGCAAGCAGTTCGTGTGTGATTCAAGTGTGCAAACCTGAAGCTACATGAACCAGATTGAAGAACTAGCTCCATAAAGAGTTTTATGTATCTTTCTTTATTTCTAGTTCAATTGTAGTAGGTGTTGTCATATTGTACTTTTCAGCTTTATCTAGAAGAAATTGTAATAGGTACTTTGAGTATTCAAGTTAGGGTTAACTTGAAGTTGTCGCAACAGTTAGAGGCTGGTTGCTACAACAGGATTAGAGGTAATCCTTAGGTTTACAAAGAGTTTTGTAAATGCTATTTTGGCTCGGTGATTTAGTGAAGTGTTGGGGAAAATCCTACTGAATAGTAGGCTGTGATTTTTTCAGCTTTTGAGCTGGGTGTTTTCTACGTAAAAATACTTGTGTTCTTTACTTTCTACATTTATTATTCTGTAATAATAGTAGTGGGAACACATAGAAGAACCGGGTCCTTCTATAATTTAGTTAAGGGAAAATTGGGTACCATAGAAATCACCCCCCCCTCTTGTGTGGTATTGACGTTTAGAATATCAAGAGTTTTTATAAGTATTTGCGCAAGTTTGCTCTTTGCGTCTTTTTGTGCAAGGACTTGGTGCATTTTTCCTCGAAGGTATTTTGATTCCGGGCATAAATTCTTTCGAAATCAACCATTTAACGTGAGGGTTCTTATAAGATAGGCCCTCTTATGTTTACGGTGCTCTTGAAGAGGATGTATCCTATTCATTATGGCATTTGCATTTGAAGAACTTGTTTAATTTTCAAATGACAAAGTTAATTCATTGTTCGGGTAAGAAACAAGATAGAAATAAAAGGACTTTGTTTTATTCCTTCTATTTTCAAAAAGTACATAAATATTTGTTATGCTAAAAAGGAAATTGTCATTACTTGTTGCTAACTTGTACAACTTGTTTCTATGGGGTTGGCCACACAGTCCCTGACCTTAGTGATACAACAATATTTCTAATTTTCATTTCCCGGTGGATGTGACAGTCATTTTTTTTGTATCCTCATATCATTCCCCCTCAACGTTCGAATGCGAGGAATGCAAATTGGAACACTGGAAGTCTTGTACACTCGAGGATCCCACTAATGAATTTCTAGGTAATCCTCAACTTAGGAACACACTTTGTTTCCCCTTAGGAATTATGTTATCATGTGAAGGACTATCTAACAACCCTCTAGTGGTTTGCATTTGTGATTGGTCGGGTAACCTTTGCTCGATAACAAACTTAACTTCACGGTGAGAATTTTTCTATAGAGCCAAAGATTATCTAACCGTCCCGGAGTGGCTCTTTTCTTATGAGCCTTGTTATTAAAGATATTATTACTGCTGTTGAATCTTTCTTCGTAGTATGCTTTCTATTGCTTTCTCGTTAAAAACCTTGCCAGAAAAACCCAATTGGGACAAAAACTGAATGAAGGGAAAAACATTGCAGCACATACTTTCAGTACAGGTGATGTTCATCAGCAATAATATCTTTTGAGGTTTGCCAAGTTTCAGTTGTTGGGCAACGTTTCTCCATCTTGATTCTCCAATTCATACGAGCCTTATCTGGTGATAGCTGAAACCCGATAGGGGCCTTCCCATGTTGGACTTAGCTTTCCTACATTGAGCTCCCGGGTATTTTGAATTACTTTCCTTAGGACCAAGTCTCCTACTATGACATAATAGAGGTTGCCTCCTCGATTATAATATCGTTCCATTCTTAGCTTTTGGGCTGCCATTCTTATGTACGTTGCACTCATCGAGTGGCTCTAAGTTGACTAACATTGCCTCGTTGTTTGTCTCTTCATTTGCTTGGAAATATCTCAAGGTGGGTTCCCCTACTTCTACCGGAATTAAGGCTTCTGCTTCGTACACAAGTGAAAAAGGAGTTTCTTATTTGCTTGATTTGGTCGTTGTTCGGTATGCCTATAAAACTCCGGGTAGTTCCTCGGGTTATTTACCCTTATCCGCTTCTAACCCTTTTTTTGAGGGTTTTTATGATCACTTTGTTCGTTGACTCCGCTTGACCATTTACGCTCGGATAGTATGGTGAAGATGTGATACTTTTTATTTTCGAATCTTCGAGGAACTTTGTGATTTTTGCGCCAATTGCATTCTATCTCTTTTGGTATTCCGAACCTGAAAATTATGTTTTCCCACAAGAAATCCACCACCTCACATTCGTCGATCTTCTGATAAGAACTTGCTTTCACCCACTAAAAAATAGTCAGTCAAAATCAAAAAAATTCTTACCTTACCGGGAGTCGATGGTAGTGGTCCGACGATGTCCATCTCCCATTTTGTGAATGGCCACGGAGACAGAATCGAATGTAGTGATTCTGCCGGTTGATGTACTAGCGGTGCATAGCGTTGGCACTTATCACAATTTTGTACAAAGGCTTTGGCGTCCTGTTCTATGCGGGGCCAATAGTACCCTGCCCTTACCAGTTTTAGTACTAAGGAATTTGTACCCGAATGGTTTCTGCATCCCTTCATGGTCTTCTCGTATAACATAATGAGCTTCAAATGCCCCCAATCATCGGGTCAGCGGGCCTTGGAAAGATTTTTGTACAGTTGGCCTCCTTTGAAGCTATATCGCACTGCTTTGGTGTGCAAAGCCCGGGACGCATTGGAATCTTCGGGCAACTTCATGTGCTCGAGATAATCGATAATTTCATTCCTTCAGTCCCAGACCAAATTTGTCGTATTTATCTCATAATAGCTATTTACATCTAGGAGCGAATACATCAATTGTACTATCATCTCGGACTCAGGTCCTTTCATTTTTGTTGATGAACCGAGGTTAGCTAGTGCATCTGCTTCTGTATTTGCTTCCCTCGGGATATGAGTAATCGATCACTCCCGATATCTAGCTAGTAGAGCCTGAACTTTTATCATATATTGTTTCCATACGCTCCTCTTTAGTTTCGAAGATCCTGTAGACCTTATTTACTACTAGTTGTGAGTCGCATTTAATTTCTATGACCTTGGAATCTAATTTTTGGGCCAGTTCGAGTTCTGCAATCAAAGCCTCATACTCTACTTCATTGTTAGTTAAAGGAACTGTTCTGATGGCTTGCCTTAAGATTTCTCCCGAAGGCGTGGTTAATATTATGCCAAGCCCATACCTTTTTACGTTAGAGGCTCCATCCGTAAATAAGGTCCAAATTTTCGATGTCAATTTAGACACCATTACTGCCTGTTTGGTTGCTAGAGGCATCAATCTCGGACTGAAATCGGCCACAAAGTCATCTAAGACTTGTGACTTAATCATAGTCCTTGTTTTATATTCAATGTCGAAATCACTCATTTCAATGGCCCATTTGACCAACCTACCCGAGAGATCGAGTTTGTGAAGGATGTTCCGTAGAGGAAATATGGTCATCATAACTATCGTGTGACATTGGAAGTAGGGCCTCAGCTTCCATGTGGCAACTACGAGAGCTAAGGCCAGCTTCTCCAAATGCGGGTAGCAAGTTTCTCTTCCCTTAAAATCTTACTAACATAATAAATAGGAGATTGCGTACCTTCATCCATACAGACTAAGACTGCACTTACTGCTACTTCTGAGACTGCGAGATAGACTAACAGTGTTTCACCTTCCTTTGGTTTTGAAAGTAACAAAGGGCTTGACAAGTATATTTTCGAATATTTCAAAGCTTGCTGACACTCTGAAGTCTATTCGAAGTTATTTTTCTCTTTGAGCGTTGCAGAGAAATGGTGACATTTTTCCAACAATCGGGAAATAAACCTGCTCAAAGCTGCCAATCTCCCCCTGAGCCTTTGGACTTCTTTCACACTTGACAGCTGGTCCAGGATGTCATCGATGGCCTTGATCTTATCGGGGCTTACCTCTATCCCTCTTTGTGATACTAGAAATCCTAGGAACTTGCCCGTGCTGAGAAAACGTGTATTTGTTGGGGGTTAAACTTCATGTTATGCTTCCTTAGGATGTCAAAAGTATCTTGTAGATGCTTAAAGAGGTCACTTACATTCAAATACTTAACTAGTATATCATATATATAAACTTCCATAGTGTTCCCTATTTGTTTTTTAAACATTTTGTTTACAAGCCGCTGATAAGTGGCTCCGGCATTCTTCAATTCAAAAGGCATCATGTTATGGCAATATGTGCCAAAATTCGTTATGAACAAAGTCTTTTCCTGATCCTCTGGGTTCATCTTATTTTGGTTGTACCCAAAATAAGCATCGAGGAAACTCATTAACTCGTGCACGACCGTCGTATTGATCATTTGATCGACTTTTGGCAGTGGGAACGAGTCTTTCAGGCATGACTTATTCAAGTCCTTATATTCTATGCACATGAAAAATTTATTGTTCTTCTTAAGAACTACGACTACATTAGCTAGCCAATCTGGAAACTTAACCTCTCGGATCGAACCGATATCAAGTAAGCGAGTTACCTCCTTTTTCATGAATTTATTTCTTGCCTCTGCAATAGGGCATTTCTTTTGTCTTACCGGAGGTGTCGATGCCCCATTTTTCTAAGGAGAAATCGGGTTTATGACATTTGGGCGGACAACTCATTTCCTTTTGGGAATTGGGTTTGCAATTTAGAAGAGTTGCCACCTAATGATTAAGTGCATTAGGACAATAAGAAATTAAAAGAGAAGAAGAACCAGAGAATGGGTAAGGGATTGAAATTATCTCGGGGGGAAGGTATTAGGCACCCCCAAGATCCACTAGTGTGGTTCCCGGCCATGCTACAATTATGACTTTAAATGTATACAATAAATAAACATACAAGACAGCTTTCACGTAACGATTGCAAACAAAGGGAAGTGTAAAAGTTATATAAACATGTTGAAGTTTGGGAATAGGCGATTTCATAATTATTTAAAGAATACAAAAGTGCAGAAAATGAGGGTCAAATAATTGGTACAAATAATCAAACAAAGGAAAAAAATGGGGCGGGAATTTGGAAAAAGGAAACAATACTGGAAATTAAATAACTGAAAGAGATTTTAAATGATTAAAGTAAAAGACGAGGTTTAAAAGAATTGAAAATTGTCAGTTAAAAAAAATTTTGAAAAAAGAAGTAAACATATAGAGAGGTAGGGGGTCCTAGGTTTATAAATAACATGGATCACCCCACGCAACACCCGGTAACCATTTATACACGTGGTGTTATCGCTTGATCATCATATCCATGTCTACCCTTTCCCACCCCGTTAAGGTACTAAATCACAAAATGGTCTAGTTACTTATTGCATGCTACTACCCGCCCCAATCCTATCAGTCCCGAAGGCAGTTGGGACTATTAATCCTAAAGGGAAGGGATATTGGCTTTTCAAAGTTTTAAGAGGACAAAAATCTAGTGCGACAAACAGAACACATAACCGTTAAAAGGGGAGAACACATAACAGTTAAAGGCTCAAATAGGCCTCCTCATTCAAAGCAAAAAATTGTTTAGCATGACTTACAAGTACTGATTAGGTCTGAATTAAATTAAAAGCGTTAGGACAGGCTGCTTTATCACATATTTCTCAGATGAGAAGTCCGAATTAGGCCCTGTCTGGTTGTAGTTTATCAGGGACTGACGCAGTTGATTGATTACCTACTAGTTTGCCTAGATAAGGCCTATAAGCATGATATCTAACAATGCAGAAGGCGTACTGATTTTAAAAGAAAGGTTACTGGTTTTATAAATAAAGCTCTGCATAGTTTAAATGATCTTGCTACTGATTTTAAACCCATAGATGAAACGGACGAAGCTGATCAACTGATTACATCCTATAGGCATGATTTATAAGCGTTGTTGATTTTAAGAAGACTACGTAAGTGCATGAGTTCTATAGGCATGGTATCTAGAATGAAGTTGATTATTATTAAACCTATGATTATTTGCCTAATGACAGACGTATACGCAGAGGTGCAGAAACAAAACTATATGCATGATTTCTATATGCAGAAACTTATAGGCATGGTTTCTAGTAATGAAACAATCTTATAGGCAAGATTTTTAATGCAGTAATAAAACAATCTTATAGGCAGGATTTCTACATGTAATGTATAACTTATACATGATTTCTATATGCGGATGCATAAACTTATACATGATTTCTATGTGCAGAAACTTATAGGTAGGAGTTCCATATGTTATGCATGAATGCATAATTTGTAAATAGTAATCCCTATGAGCATGTTGTCTACCCATATGCATACATAAATGGCCCTCCCCTTTTTTACTAGAACCCCATAGTTATTACAAATTATTACAAACCCGAGTGAATCAAGAAAGATAAAAAAAATTATATCAGAAATTCAAGCTACAACCAAATAGCTTAATTCAGACTCAAGGTCTAACAATATGAGATAAACCAACTTCCAAAGATCAGATTTCCAAAGCCTTTCTCATCTTTTGGGTGTGTCAAAGTTCCAAGGGGCTTCATGAACCCCAGGTAGTGCGTACACCCAAATATATTTGCAGGATTAGATTATAGTGCAGTGTGGAAGGGCCAGCCCTCAAATGTTCAAGTTCAAAGGGAACTCAAGGTCCTAAAGCAAGGCTCATATGAGAGGGGCAGAACTTAGAGTCTAAGAGTAAGTGTAAGTGCATAGGGGAAATTAGGGAGTCCAAGGCAGGCTAGTGGTCATGCCCAACAATCAGGAATGTTGGCACACTCCTGACCAACCTGTTAGCCAAATCTTAGGAGTTAGGATCCATTGAAGATCAAGTTCAGTCCTGAGCAATAATTTGGATACTGCCAGGCCAAAACCTTAACTCAGACACATAGAGGGGAATAGGGGGTAGGGATTCACAATAGAAATAAATGCAAGGAAAGAACATACATAGTTTAATCACTGAACATGAACAGCAAAGTAAATAAGAATGTTGAAACTATAAAGTAAACACATTGAGATGAGGTAGAAAAATTAAATCAGACATACCAGTTTCAGGGAAAACAGGTAAAAAGAAACAGCAGTCTTGAAAAGCCAATTTGTAAGCAAGTAGTTCCAAAAGATCTCAGAAAAAGCAGAGTGTTGAGAGAGTATTGAACTCAAAGCAGTACTGTAAGTGTGTGAGTTGAGAGTAAAAGTTTGAGGTATTAAACTCGAATTGTCCTTAAAAGTGCAGGAGGGTAGTCCCTTTTATAGTGCAGAGAAGCAAGTAAGAAAGGTAAGAAAATAGTTTGCAATCAATCACATAGAATTTCCCTTCAGTTAAGGGATTTGATATCCAATGGGTAGAATACAATTAAGGAAAGAAATTTGATTAAAATCCTTTCAAAGTAGCATAAGGAGGGTAAATACACAGAAGTTATTTAAAGAAAAAGTTCAATGGTACACAACTTGGAAACAAATAAGGAAAGGGAATCAGTCAAACAGCCAAGGAAATCAAAATTACAGACCTAATTCAAATGAACCAAGTTAGAAAAGGTAAAGGAGGTTCAATTAGGGAAAATCAGTAACAATCAAGTAAACACCATTAAAGGAATTCAGAATCAATTAGTAGTTGGCAAAACCTTTTTGAAAGAAGAGTTCTCATATATAAAGCACACAAATATGTGAATCAAAAAGATATTGTCACATTATTTAGAAGAGAGTTTAATCAAAGGGAAGTTCATAATCATAAGCAAAGAGATACAGGTTCAATTTGCAGACTCATAGTAAGTTTGAGAGTCCAAGGCCCCAAAGTGGAACCCTAACTCGAACGCAAAATCAAAATCGTCAAAGGAAACCCCAAAATCCTAGGGTTTAAAAATTGAATCAGACATGGAGGTGAGAAAGCAATCCATTTGTTTCAGAGTCTCAACAAAACAAATATGATAGCATGTTTGAACGACAAAGGAAGAAAATCACGAAGAACATATTTGAGAAAACTCGGAACCTAGACAAGTTCAGAAGAAGGAGATAACAAACTTGAACACAAGTAGATGAAGCATGTAAGAACATGAACAGAGTCCAGTAAACAAAAATCAAATAACTTAACGGTAAATACATATAGTAAAAGAGTAAAGAAAACATAGCAAAGATTAACAAGAGTAACATGTATAGTAGAAAAGAAAAGGTAGAAGACAATACATGCATAACAAAAGAAATCACATGAGCAGAGTATAGACAAACACACATAAAGCAAAGAAGAAGAAAAATCAGAAAGATGTTTTCCAAAAAATACTTTTAGAAACCCTAAAATCGGAGAGAAACAACTTTGAAAAGAAACTTTTGGGGAAAACACTTTAGATGGCAAGAAAAGCATAGATACAGTATAGATCTAAGCAAATAACAATGAAAGAACCTCGAATAGTTTGGGGTTTTGGAGAAACCCTAGAAATGACAAAGGCTTGGAAAGAGGTCCGATCTTGAGTCGGAGAGGCTCATAGTGCTTGAATATGCCGGGGTAATGGCAGGAGAAGCCATAGATCTACAGATCTGAGAAGGATCTGAAGGAGAACCATTGAGGTCAGGTCTCGAAGCTTCGAACAACCATGGTTTACTGGTGAATGGGAGTGAATACCAATCATCCATGGCCTGGGAAGCCATGGATTTCGGTGGAGTGGTGGTTGAAGAGTGGTAGAAGGAGGCTAGGGTTTCGGAGAGTTTGAGAGAGTTCGAGAGACGAGAGGTTTTCAAAGGCGGCTGAGACATGGGAAATGAGGGATTAGGGCAGTCGTTTGGAGTTAATTATGGAAGGGTGAGTTTTGGCCGTTGATCTTGAGTGATCAACGGTCCAGATTTAAGTGGGTAGGTGGGGAACGGGTTGGGTCGTTTGGAATTGGGTCGTGGGTTGGGTCCAAATTGAAATTGGGCCGGTTTGAGATCTGAAATTGGGGTTTAGTGAGGGGTCAATTTGGGCTAAAATTTAAATGAAATAGGGCTAACTTTTAAATAACCACTTTTTCCCTTTTTATTTTTTGTAAAAATAGTAAAGATGATTTTAAAACCAAATTAAAAATACTAAAATAAGTAATACTGTATAAATATTAATTTAAAAATACTGGACCCAATTTTACAATTATAAAATGCTATTAATCTTAAAGTAGGCTACAATTACAACTATATGCAATTTAGTCTTTTAAATACCAAATAAATTTGTAAAAAGTATACAAAAATTACCTTAGCTATATTTTGGTGTAAATATGACAATAAAATAGGTCATTCACCAAAATGATAATCTTTGGGAATAATTATTGGATTTTATACTGCTAAAATAGACAATAAATTGATTTTAAAAATCTCTAAAAATTATGTAAAATACCAAAACACTTGGGAATGCTTATATATGCATGTACATGCTATTTTGAAAGTATTTTGTATACGAAAATACATAGGAAAAAATTGGGTATCAACAAGAGGTATGTTGGGATCCAAGCTTAACTTGTGTACATCTACCTCCGTTGGGATACATGTCATATCTGCATGAGACCATATAAAAAAATCAACATTAGATTTAAGAAATTTAATAAAGCCATACCTAAGCTTGGGTGCAGTCCTGTCCCTAAGTGAAACTTCTTTTCTAAGAATTCTTCGAACAATGTAACTTGCTCGAGTTCTTCCGCCTTGGACTTTATTGCATCTGTCTCTTCTGGTACCTAAAAATACCT
Organism: Nicotiana glauca; assembly: GCA_026770625.1. NCBI lineage: Eukaryota > Viridiplantae > Streptophyta > Magnoliopsida > Solanales > Solanaceae > Nicotiana > Nicotiana glauca. The sequence goes on along the minus strand of MDKF010646898.1, from coordinate 6,610 downwards.
TGGCACCTGATAGGATTCCGATGATTCTGTCTCCGAGCTAACTTAATTTAATTTCAAAGCGGGCACCAGTTCTTGTAGTTTCTATGCCATGCGTTCCTTCCCTTTGCTGCTTGAAACTGAAATCGCATTCATCTCCCTTGCTGTTGATCGCCCCTTATTTGTTTAATTCCTTCGAGCATTGGGAGTTTTAGCAACTAATGATACGTTGATGGTACAATCTCATCTCGTGTAACCATAGTGTTCCCATAATAATATTATATCCCATATCACCATGTACCACTTCAAAAAGAGTTGTTTTCATCACTCATTCGACATTCGTGGGCAACAAATTCTCTCTTCGGGTTGTCACACTTGCGAGGTTGAATCCGTCAAGAGATTTTGTGGTTGGAATGATGCTTCTAGTGAGTTTAGCTTGCTTCAATACTCTCCATTGCATGATAATGTCCGAGCTTCCTAGATCCACTAGAACATATTTAATTTTAAAATCTAGAATATTTAAAGAAATTACCAGTGCGTCATTGTGCGTCAATAGCAATTTGTCTGCGTCCTCCTCTATGAAAGTGATGTCATCTTCGGCATCTCTTTCTATGAGTTGTTAATACTTCTATTTTTTTTCTCCCGAGAAGGTGACTCATTGATCTTGTTCTCCCCGAAGATCATGTTGATCGTCTGGTGTGGGGTCTTCCTTTTATTTTCAAAGGTTCTGTGTTGTTCCCATTGCGACCATAGTTATTTTTAGCCTGGTCACTCAAGAATTATCTGAGATGACTATTCTTCAATAGTGTTGCCACTTCTTCCCGGAGATGTCGGTTGTCCCCAGTCCGGTGTCCATCCATCTCGTGGTATTCACACCACAAAGTTGGGGTCCCTCTGGCTGGGATCGGGTCTCATTGGCCTCGAAAATCATGTTTCCTTGATGTTTCTTATGGCTAATACCAACTCTACTACACTGATATTGAAATTGTATTCTGATGGTTTGGGGTAGGAAGGATCCCGCCTACCTGATGCTTCCTTTTCCTGCAATAATATGTTGTTTCTTTAGCGATCAGACCTTCTATCAGTGGCGAATCTATCTCCTGAATTCTTTTGATTTTTCTTTATTCTTTTCTCGTCCCTTTGTTGACGATGGGAAACCAACCCGATCATCTTCGATCCTTATCTTTGACTTGTATTGGTTATGGACATCTGCCCAAGTCATTGCTTGGAACTCAAGCAAGCATTCCTTCAATTTTCGGGAAGCATTTGTACTTCTCGAATTCAGAGCCTTAGTGAATGCTTCAGCCGCCCATTCTTGTAGAACAGTCAAGAGCAACATCCTTTTCCTTTTGGAACCGGGTAACAAACTCTAGCAGTAACTCGGATTCTCCTTGTGCAATCCTGAATATGTCGACCTTTCAGGCCTGCACCTTTTCGGCCCCAATATGAGCCTTAATAAAAGAGTACGCGAGCATCTCAAAGGAATCTATGGAATGCTCGGGTAGCAATGAATATCATGTCAAGGCTCCCCTCATTAGATTCTCTCCAAATTTTTTAAGCAAAACATATTCAATCTCGTGTGGAGCTAAGTCATTCCCTTTTACCGCCATTGTATAGGTGGTAATATGCTCCTGAGGTTCTAAATTTTCATCATACTTTGGAATGTCGGGCATTTTAAACCGCTTAAGGATTATCTTCGATGTTACGCTCAGTTTGTACAGCAACTGAGTATACTTCTTCGAGTTTGGTCCTTTCAGCACTGGTGGTGCGATGGGATTTGGTCCATGCGGGCGTTCACTTCTCTCATAAACCATAAAATTTTGTTCCTGAAGGTATCATTTTTGTAATTGGGGCCGGACCTACTCCCTCGGCTCCATCGGAGCCAACCTTGCCCCTCAGGGTATTGTTATAAGAGTCCTCTAAGTTATTTTTATTTGCGGGAACACAAGGAGGAACTGGATCCCGTCTATTTGCGTTATTGGAAGCCCCAAATAATGCCTACTTCAACTCCTTCATAACCTTATCATACCGTATGAGATGGCCCAAAATGATTTCTTGTTGCTCTTATAGGACCCTTACCACATCAATAACATGTTCCTCTTCAGCATCATTGGGAGTTGCCTCCCGAACATGTTGCAGGTATCGCTTGTCGTGGACTGGCATAGCATCGTTCCCCTCATTGTGGATGTTACTGATTGAATCCTCGAAATGAGGCCGGTCTTCTTAAACCTCAGGATTTTTTGTGTGTGTGTTGTTAACACCATTATCTGCCATTTTCTATGAATCTTTCTAAGACAAATAATCAAAACATGTTAGTAAAAGAGGCAAAGATCAACTTAATTACACTGTTAACTAGGCCCCAAGGTGGGCGCCAAACTGTTTACCTGTAAAACGGTACAGTTAAATTTATACGTGGTTTCTAGACAAGTGAATTAATTGGATCCTGAAATAATGACATAATTGAAGAAATATGTGATACTTAGCCTTGATTTGAAGATGAAATAACAGAAATAATGATTATGGGCGCAACAATAATAAGAATAAAAAAAATAGACAAAGTTGTATAGAGCTTTGGATAGATTATAGTATCAGTTTTTGTCAGATAATGTGTGTCCTTTAAAATGATAATAATGCTTACTTTTTATAGCTACGTCTAGGGAACGAGGTCTTAGGATTGTACCCTTCTTTAATGTCAATTATGTGGGCCATTGATGAAGATGTAACGGTGAGCATAAAAGCTAAATTCCTTGTAACGGGCAGTGCACTTAATGCTGTGAAATATTCTTCATTAATGCCACCGGGCGGAGGGTATTTATTGCCTCTTTAAGAATGTCATTCCTTCCGGTACCAAATGAGATAATTGCCTTTGGCTCCACGTGTCATTATCTTAAATGGCTACATGGCATAGCATATTTTACCCTATACATTTATACACGAAAAAAACTATAAAATAACTGATTAACTTGATTAGATGACGAAACAAATGAATGACTTTGGTCGCTAAATTTGTATTTATACTTGCAATAACTATTTGAAGAGAAAAAGGAAAAAGAAAACTTCACCGTGATATGAAATCTACCATTTAAGAACTCATTCCACAAGTACAGTACTTGCTGGAGAAAGTTGTAACTAAGGGAACTCAAATCTGTTCACTTCTTCAACTAATTCACTATCCCTCCAAATAATTCATAAATAATCTGATTGGCTTCTTTAAGTTTAAAGTATTACGTAGGATTATGATATATACGTGTATGGGTGAAATCTGACCCCACGTGGATTGACACAAAGGAATGGCAAGGGGCCGACTAAGTCGTGGTTGTGTCCACAAGACATCATAACGACAAGTATCTCGGCCGTTGCCGAGATCGAACTATTAGAAAGCTTGTATGGCAAAGTATATGACGTGACACTTAAGGGGAACGACACCTAAAAGTACCATCAGCAGGTTAGGGTATCCTGACTAAGGATCGTTGGACAAAAGGGGAATACTTACTATATATATATATATATATATAGAAAGGAAGAGAACAAGAGGGGTTTTTTTCTGGCTCCTTAAGAAGGAAGAGGCAAAAGAACCGGAGGAGGAGGCTGAAGAAGAACAATTGAAGGTCGAGATCTTGGATGCAAATATTTGTAATCTTTATTGTTGAACCAATAAAGATAGATCCCATAGCCGTCAATGGCATTCCCCCTTTTCCTTCTTTTCTATTACATTACGGAATAGAACGCCAATGATGTAAGCCTATCGTTTACATATGATATTTTCTATGATCTTAAAAAGTTTATAAGCTTGATTATATCTTATTCTCTTATTCAATATGCTTTGATCTAGAGTTAATTATCTTTGGCTAGGATTTATCCTCTATCTTCATCAATTAGTTTAACAAAAAGCTTGACACTTTTTGGGTAAAACAATTTGGCGCCGTCTGTTGGGATTTCTAAGCCAAAATCTTAGTTCGATCTAGATCTAAAGCCAGCCAGAGTTTCGCTTCCTGGTGGCCATAGCCCCACCCTATATGAACACCAACCTAAGAAAGTTGTAGGCAAGCTTTTGAAATAATCGGCGCATCATGCCTTATACTCGTACGCACTATGTCATTTATTCCCAGACTATGACATGTTTCCCTTATGTTTTATGTATATCGGACGGGAACGGACCGGGACTTGAACTCGAGATCACAACGTCCAAAGTAAGTTCCGCCCATGAGAAGCCTAGGCACGACTAACGGCAAAGACAAACACAAGGCTACCAAATCTGAAGCTGATATTCGAGTACGGGACGAAGCAAGTAGCCCTACAACGCCCTTCCCCCTTTACCGACCAGCCAGGTCAAGTTAACAGGCAATTTTGTTTGGTTTTATCTTATCATGCTTTCCTTCTTTTTGGTTTGGGATACGAACACGAGCATTCCCACGGGTGCACGAACAAGGAACAAATGCCACCGAACACACTAGGAAAACGTTCCGTACCATATAATCTCGCATGCAATGATCAAGCAAAAACCTCTGCACTGTACCATATTACAAATAACAGAAATGCCTCAGAACATGCCGCAATTATTAAGAAACAATCTCCATAACCGGGGACTGAGCAATAAGTCCATGGAACGTATAGTTTCTCCAACACAAGCAGAACATGGACTCGAAAAACTTGCACGCATGTTGGCCATGACAATCCCACGCCAATTCAGCCAACTCAATATTATGGATCGCGTCTGAGCATCATTTGAATTGATGGGGTCCCAGGGTTCCCAATATCCCAATAAATACGTTCATCATCTGTCCCATCAATGTTTTCTCCAGGCCGAGCAATAAAGGGACTAGATAAACTGGGACTCCACCGCATACAAACTACATAACGACAACAATATTCTCTAATAAAAGCAGGAAAAATAAACTGGGATTCGTTCCAACTCATGCATATATGATACAATGACGAGTAATGGTTTCCAGTAAAAGCAAAGCCGCGTGCGACATCCTTACCACACCACCGAACCAGTACGTCGCTCGAACTCACGATGGATTAAAATTTAACCTCGCTCGAATTTACACCCTTACGACCATCGGCCATTGCCAAGTAGAAGGAAAATTCAACCTCGCTTGAACTCATGACGGGTTACAATTTGACCTCGCTCGAATTTATACCCTTACAGCCATCGGCCATCGCCAAGCAGAAGGAAAGTTTGACTCCGCTCGAACTCATGACGGGTTACAATATCGACCTCACTCGAAGTTTCACCCTTATGGCCATCGACCATCGCCAAGTAGAAGGAAAATTCGACATCACTTGAACTCACAACGGGTTACAATTCGACCTCGCTAGAATTTACACCCTTACGGCCATCGACCATCGCCAAGTAGAAAGAAAGTTTGAATTCGCTCGAACTCATGATGGGTTACAATATCGGCCTCGCTCGAATTTACACCCTTACGGCCATCGGCCATTGGATTTAGGAGGAAATTTCGACCTCGCTCGAACTCACAACGGGTTACAATATCGAACTCGCTTGATTTTCCACCCTTACGGCTAATGCTGTATTGTGGTCCGGGCCCGGGCCTAAATGGGCTAAACGGGCCTGGGCTTAGCGGTCCCGGGCTCTGGCGGTCCCGGGCTTCGTGGGCTCAACGAGTGGAACCAGCCCATGACGGGCCTAAGCCCACATGGTCCTGGGCTAAATGGGCCGGGCTCATGGGCTTAGCGGGCCTAACGGGCTTTTTTATTTCCGGGCTATTTTATTTTTTATTTTTTTTGTTTAAGGAAATTTCTTGTAAACCATATATGTATATATATAAATTGCTCTTATACATGGCTATATAAATATATGTAGTATATATAATATAGAAATCTAATTATTAAAGTGCTTGAAGAAAAAGTAAAATAACAAAATAATAGTAAAACTAAATTAGCATGATAATAAATTAATAACAAAGTACAACATGAAGCATAAATACGTCTAATAATTTTAAAATAACAGAAATCGTTGAAAAATTTTAAAGACGAATTTGCGGATAAATACCCTCAACACAATAGTTTATCTGCCTCCTTAAAATGCCTGTGGTACACCCTGAATGAAAATTTAAGACTTTTCCACAGTTCTTGCACTTTAATATTTGGTCTTCTTCATTTTCTTCAAGCACTTCAAAGTGTTGAGAAACAAATAAGCGCACTCTTTCCAAACGAGGCATGATTTAACTTGAAAATTGAGATTGAGACTTGAAGTCTTGAAAATTGGAGATTGAGAGATTGAGAGAAATTTAGATTGAGAAATGAGTATTGAGTATTAAAATGAAGAAGAGGGAGGGGGAGGGGGTATTTATAGTGTTAGAGAAGGTTAGTTTTGTAAATTGAAAAAAAAAAAAATAGGCTATTTGTGCAATATGACCGTTGATGGTCATTGGGGGGTGGGGCCCTCATTTTGAAAAATCTTGTTTTGTAGTATATATAGTATGTTAGTATATATATCTATATATATTATATATATAGTATATAGTATATATAATATATATAGTATAATAGTATAGTATGTTATGTATATATATTTCCAAATATAATTTGTATGTATATATATAGTATGTTAGTATATATATCTATATATATTATATATATAGTATATAGTATATATAATATATATAGT
>MU763555.1:264546-276278 GCA_026770625.1 Nicotiana glauca | reverse complement strand
ATAAGACTTGTACCGGGCGTTGGAACCAAAATACGAGCCCGATACCATAGTCTTTTAATCAATTTTCATTTTTATTTTCCTTAATAATTTCAGAAAAATAATTTAATAGAAAAAATCTTTTACTCAGGTTCTAGACCTCGGATTTCGACTCCGGGCACATGCCTGAGTTCCATATTTTTCTACGGACCTTCCGGGACCGTCGAATCTCGGGTCCGGGTCCATTTACCAAAAATGTTGACCAAAGTCAACTATAATCATATTAATATCAAAATTCTTCAAAATTTTCACAGAATTCACATATTCCAACACAAAAATTTTCCGGCTACACGCCCGGAATGTGCACACAAATTGAGGCGATAGAAAATAAGGTTTTCAAGGCCTCGGAAGCACAGAACAGATGAGGAAAACAGGTGATGACCCTTTGGGTCGTCATAAGAACATTCCTGTAACTTCGGGTAAGATGGAAAAGATATTTCCATGTGGATTTTTTGATGTGATGGAACACCTTTCAATCTACTTTGTACACGAGGCACGACTTGGAGGGCCTGTTCAATGCAGATGGATGTATCCCTTTGAGAGGTAATATTATAGTCCATATATAATTTTCTATTTTATTTGAATGTTCTTGGCTAACCTGAAATTATGTAGTACAATTGGAAAATGCAAACAATTTGTTAAGCAGAGGAATAGAATTGAAGGATCTATATGCTAAGCTTATCTTGCAAAGGAAACTGCTCATTCTTGTTCGTATTATTTTGAGAGTAATTTGCCATGTGCTAGGAATAGGCCCAACAGGCACACGGTCGCCCTTACGAATGATCCATTATATTCGCCTATGTCCATAATCATCAACCGGGCCGATGTTCTAAGAATGGTAGAAAGAGAAATTTGAGTGATATGGAGTTCAAGTCTGCTACACTTCATGTGTTGCTAAATTATTCCGAAGTAGTACCATTTCTCAAGTAAGTATTGATTTAATAGTTATCAAAGTATAAAATTTATTATGATTACATCTCAATGCAACTACTAAAAATATTTGATGTGTCATAGTCACTTCGTGGGTCAATTTGGCCAAGATGCTGTATATACGGCATTTGATAAGTGGTTCAAACAATTTGTAAGTATATCCTTAAAATATTCTAACACTATGTAGGTAAACAATGTTTGGAAGTTATGCTAACTTATGAATTTTGTTAACAATATGTAGGTAAATGATCCAAATAATGATGTAAATTAATTTTTAAAAGATATATCTTGGGGACCTGGTGTTGAGGTCACAACATATTCCAAGTACGTTGTGAATGGTTATAAGTTTCATACAGAGGGTTGCTCTAAAAATAAAAAAAGCAACAACAGTGGGGTGTGGGTTCAAGGTGGTGATGGCAACCAAGTTGGAGATATTGATTATTATGGTGTGCTCAAAGAAATAATAGAACTAGAATATTCAGGTTGGCCATTTAAGAAAATTATTCTCTTTAGATGCAAGTGGTTTGACCCAAATCCAACAAGAGGTACGAGAGTACACAATCAATACAACATAATTGAGGTTAATCATACGAGGGATTATAATCGCTATGATCCTTTCATAATTGCACATAATGCTAGGCAAGTGTATTATGCTCCTTATCCATTGAGGTAGAATAAGTCCGATTGGTGGGCTGTAATCAAAACTAAGCCTGTAGGTAGGGTCGAAGTCGAGAATGTGTTGGATGTTGCCTATCAAAATGATATCTTCGGTGTTCACCAAATAGTGGACGAACTTTTAGAAAATAATTTGGAACATCCTGAACACATATTGGAAGAAGTTGATATAAATAAAGTAAGAATTATAGAAAACGAGGAAGAAGAATCAACTGATGAAGCTCAAACTAGTGAGGAAGAAGAATTCTCTGACGAGGAAGAAAAATTCTCTAACGAGGAAGAATACGTCGATGAGCTTTAAAAAGTTGGTTTCTTCAATAACTATCGATTATAGATAGTTTCCTTATATGTTTCAATCTAAATATGTATTATATTATGCAGATGACAGGCAAGGGTCGAGGTAACAGTGAAGGTAGTGGTTCTCGGGGTCGAGATAAGGCTAGGAAGCAAAAGAGGAGGGTAGAAGATACTACTCATCAATCTGTTCCACCCTCTTCTGATTTGCCTATCACTATGCCACAGCCTTTACCCCATTGCTATACTGAGCTGCCACAACATCACCAGCCCTACACCTTCGTGCAGACCTCGGGTGTTTCTTCACAGGGCCATCAGACTGTGCGTCCGACATACAATCCACCTACCTCACTACCACGTGGATCCCACCCAGCAGCATCACATGGATCGCATCGATCCATGTCATAGCCATATGGATCACAGCCAGTCAGTTCACAGCCACTCAGGTCACAGTAGTCAGTATCACAACCACTTGCGATTCGTGTAGCTATGTCGCAGTCACAGGGATCACATCTATCTTCATCAGCGACTCCACCTATTGGAGGCCTTCGTTTGTGGAGTAGTAGCTCTGACCCCCCTACTCCTTCTACACATGCCTCTGATACACATGTTTCGGATGATGATGCTGATGCTGCTACTGCTGCTGACGAGGAGGTGCATTATGATCAGTATGGCAGGATCATCATAGTCCCTGAGGGTGATGGGTAAGAGTTATTTGTTATTTTTATGTTTATTTTTTTGTACAGTTTTTACTAAGATATTAATTTGTTTTATTTATTAAATTGTAGGTTCCTCCCGAGTAATATTACTACGAGGATAATCACCAAAGCAACCAGAAAGCTTTATGATGCCCCTTATGCGTCTTGGCGTGAATTCCCATTCTCACTGAATGAGGCAATTTTCAATGAATTTAAGGTATAAATGTTCTTTTAAGCAGTATAATTATTTATATTTATGATATTTCCATATAATATTTAACTTTTGAAATACAGAGCAAGTGTGTATGGGAACATCAGTATAGCGCGGACGTGGCTGCAAATTTTAATCTCAAAGCTCGCAAGCGGTTGTCGCATTCTTTCTCCATAGCTAGACAGCTGAACCAGAAGCCTGGCTGGTTGCTTCAGGAGTTTTGGGATGATTTGCAAAGGCAATGGCTTACTGCAGAGTTCTTACAGAAGAGCGAAAAGGGAAAGAAAGCTCGCGCATCTGAGAAGGGAGGATCCTTGCACACTGGAGGTGCGGTCAGCCAGGGGACAATAAAAAGAAGAATGGTACGTAATTGCTTAATTTATTTTAATTTTCAAAGTATATCTATTCTATTTATTAATTAAAATTTATGAGTTTTCAGGAAAAGAAGTTGGGCCGTCCGATGAACCAAGATGAGCTATTCAAGGAGACTCATATTGTGAAGAAGAAGAAAGAGACGGATGAAGAAAGGTGGGTCGAGGGACGAGCCTCGACTGTACATGTAAGTTTTTACTTTTCATTAAGTATTTTCATTTACTTTTATATAAATTTTAAAATACTAATTCAATTTACATTTTCTTATAGGATTGCTTCAGAGTTGAAGCTGAGGAATTCATATGTAGCCAGCTACCTAATGAGTTGGACGCGCCATTCCAACTTTCGGCCGAGGATGTTGAAAGGCTATGGACGCGGGCTGCAGGCGGTCCAAAATGGCGAAAGGTATACGGCCTTCCTATAAGACATTCCATCATTATAGGTGTGAAATGCAAGGAATAGGGACTTCCTCGCAAGCCGAGCAACTTGATGGGGAGAGCCTCTCCGCTATGCGGAAGACTGTGACAAAGCTCACATCCGAGCTAGAAGCATCCAAGAAAAGAGAAAAGCTTAGAGATTCTCAGTACATTGGCGTGGTCGCTCAGTACCAGGCCATGCAAGAGCAGATAAAAAATCTCCTAGCTAGATCTTTTTCAATTCCCCGGTCTTGGCCATCATTGCCAGAGGCTGCCCGTCCCCGTGCTCGTTCATCCCGTCCTTCAAGTGGACGTTCCTCCCGTCCTCCCCGTGATCATTCTTCCCGTCATCGACAAATAGACCCTTCTCAATACCGTGATAATTATGAAACTTTATCAGAGGGTAATGATAATGATGTACCAAACAATCAATGAATTTTAGATAATTTGAACTAGACAAATACAAATTTGTTTCCATTGGGTTGTAATAAGAGTTAACTTAGTTTGGTAGTTCTATTGAAATTTACACTTTCTTGGTTTTAATGTAGCTTTTAATGTTGTTTTTGTGTTGTTGTTGTTGTTGTTGGGTTGTTGTTTATTCTTATTGGAATTGTTGTTTGAATTATTGTTGTTGTTGCTTGTTAGGGTTTTGGTATGACTGGCAGGTGGTGTAGCTGCCAAAACAGCCAGTTTATGCCAAAATAATACACAGAAAAGCGACCAACTTTGATCTCTATTTGGTCGCTTTTCACGTTAAAAAAAATAAATTTCTGGAGAATAGCGACCAATGTTGGTCGCTATTTACCCAGATTTCTACAAAAAGCGACCAAGTTCATTAAAAAAAATAAAATTTTTGGTGATATAGCGACCAAAGTTGGTCGCTAAAGTTTAAAAAATAAATTAAATTCATGTATTTAGGGACCAAAGTTGGTCGCTAGTTTAATAAAATAAATAAATAATTGAATAAAAAAGCGACCACCCTTGGCCTCTAGTTTCCAGATTTTAAAATATAATATTTGATTTAGAGACCAAAGTTGGTCGCTTTTTAATGATTAATAATAAATAAATAAATAAATAAAGTATTTTATATTTAGAGACCAACTTTGGTCGCCAAATTTATATTATTAAATTAATAAAGCAACCAAAGTTGGTCTCTATAGTCAATATCCGGAATATTTGGTCCATTTAGCTTAGAGACCATTAGCGACCAACTTTGGTCCCTAAATAAACGAGACCATCAATATAGCTACCAGGTCCATTTGGTCGCTTTTTGGTCGCTTTTTAGCCAAAAAGCGACCAACGCTGGTCGCTTTTTGTGGTCGCTTTCTAGTAGTGATTTATCTAGTATGTTAGAAAGCTTTTTCAAAAACTTCAGCTTATATAGTGCTGAAGTTTTTACAATGAGCTAAATAACTTCAGCTCTAGAGCTGAAGTACGACAGTTACAAAACAAAAACTTCAGCTCTAGAGCTGAAGTTCGCCAGTTACAAAACAAAACTTCAGCTCTAGAGCTGAAGTTCGCCAGTTACAAAAACAAAAACTTCAGCAATGCAAATAGAAAACAAAACTTCAGCTACTATGCTTAAGTTCAGCAATTACAAACAAAAATTTTAGCACACTTGCTACTTCAGGCCCGTCTACTAGAATGCTGAAGTTTTGCGTGATTGCTTTTGCTACTTCAGCCCCGTATGCTGAAGTTATGCGAAAAAGCGGGTACACTTGTAATTTTTTTTTGCAAAGTGGGCACAAGTTAAAATGTGACACAAAAAGGGGGTATAGATGCAAATGCCCCGTTTTTTCTTAAACTCCGTGCCCAATCAAACAAGTTCATATAAATTGGAACTGAGGGAGTATAACTTTTAAAGAGAAATTAGTTCTTTAGGTCAAAAGTCATTTTTAGCAATAAAAAACATGACGCATCGACATTTCAATTATTTGAAAGCTTAAAAATTGCCCAAAACCGGTGTTTTACGTGTTTTCGATAATATATACTCCGGTGTTATATGTGTTTTATGCCATAAAACCGGTGTTTTATGTGTTTTCGATAGCATATAGTATTCGAACTAGCTATCGAGAGTGCGTTAAGATTTGTGCGCCTTGCTTCCATAATGTTAAGAGTAAAATTAGTTACTCCATCCAGAATTTATTTTAATTTAAACAAATCAAAATGGGGTGATACTTCGTATAGGGAGTTGTTTTATTGCAACATTACATTGTTAATCTTCGATATATTTGTCATCAATGGTTCCACGTCGAAATCACACGTGACAATCCGTGTTTTAAAATTTTTATTTTGGCAAAACACTATTAAAATAAACAGATTTTAGAAATATGATCAAAATAAACCGTTTACTATAAGCATTGTTCTCATTAATGTATTTAGAACAAGTTAATGACGGTTGAATGCTGATCACCCTTAGCCATCGGTCCATCTCGGCGTCTTTAAGACTACCAACTTCATTTTCCTCGTGTATTCTACTACTAGTATTTAATTAATAAGTTTAAGTAATATATTTTGTTATGGTGAAAAATTCTTATGCACTATCAGATCACCCAAATAATTTTTATGGATAATTCTCTTTAATAAGTGAATTTATAATCTTGAAAATAATACAAGTTACCTACTAACTAACATGTATAAATAACCTGATTGTATAAAAGATTTGCCTATAATGTGAGTGCACATAACTTAAAATCTTAGTTAATTAATACTCCTAATTCTTTGGGAACCCACTAGTCGCTAGAAAAGGATTTATTGGGCAGCTTTGGAAAAAACACATAACCTCCATTATTGACTTGATCGCAGAAACTACATAAGATGACAAACCACATGGGAATTAGGTGGCCACAAACACTTTTCCAAAAAACAAAAAAGAGAATTTACCAATGATAAAATTACTCAACCATAATGCACGTTCTTTTTTTAAGTAAAAAAATGTAGCTTCTTTCAAAATGTAAATAATGTACCAATTCCTAGTTTCTGTAACTTTGAAATTTTTTGACCGCCATGGTTGATAAGTTTCTATTTGTTTTATTCTACCACTAGTAAATTCACTCGTGCTTCGCGCGATCTCAAAAGATAAATAATTATAAGAAAATAATATTAATATCTTAAATTTTATAAAAGAATAATCAGTCTTTACTAAGAAAATATACTTTCCGATTCTTGCTATGTGTTATAAGTATTACAATATAAATGACCTGTTATAATTGGTTAACATATATATTAACAGAGAAAAATCTTCTATAATGTTATTCCTCAACCATTCTTGTCTAAGCACTTGAAAGTAAAGGAATTAATTAATTATATCTGTTATATCAACGTCTGGAATTGTTAATGCTCTTGTCATTGTATTTTAGATTTGAGTGTGTATTGATTAGAGCAAGTATGTATGTCGATTTGACTATTCAACCATAGATGTCTTCTGTTTATGCAATTATTGCTTTTCCTCTAAGGTAAAACTTTATATCAAAGTAAGAACTTAAGTAATGAAGAACAGAGGATAATTTTATGATTGTTGCTCTTAAACGCACACGCAAGTATACGTGGTCATACAAGTAATAAAATCATAAGTTAAATGTCGTACCCACAAAGACTTATATCAACTACCCACTAAAATCACCAAAATTATTATTCAGTCAAAGCCACAATCAAGTTCAAGAATGTGATTATACTAAACTATAATGCTAATTTATAGCTAAATTATCAAGCAGTAAAATGATTGTTACGTATTCAATAGAGACAAATATTCCAGGGTTGTGATCGATTCACCAATCCTATTGTGTTCTAGTTAACTCTCCCTCTCATACAATTCACTCATGATTGCTAGTTAATCAATAATTGCTCTCATAGCCTTCTCTCGAAGTACTACTCGCCTATTCAAAATAGATTAATGCTTATATTCCTATGAAATCAATCTATTAAAAATGCATTAAGACTACAATATTTAATTAAGCACGATGACTAGGTCTATTCCTATCCTAACCACAAATCCACTTCCCCCCACCCCCTCCCCCCTTAAGGATTAAGATCATGCTCTCTTCAATTCTTCTCTAATCTAAACACGGCTTTTCCAAGCATAGCATAGATAGTAAATAGAATCTAACTACTGACTAGACAATTAAGCAATTAATCACAGAATTGAAGAAACAATCATATAATAGTGAATTGTAATCAAGTTTAAGTCAACATTAAACAACAATATTCATGGCTAACTCACAACCCTAGAAAAATGGATTTTTATCCACTTATGATATTAGCAAACAATTTCATAAGTTTGGATAATTGAAAATACTAAGAAAAGATGAACAAATCTGAGATGTTCTTTCTCCCCGATGTTTCTTGTGTGTATTCCCTCTCCAAAGTGGCGTCTCCCCTTCAAAAATAAGATTAGTCTTGCTTTTATACGTGTTGGGTAAGTCTAGGGCCGAAATAACCGTGTCCCGGGCGAATTTGGACAACTTCCATGCCACTGGCGCCAGGCGCCCTCCACGGCGGTGCCAAAGTTTAGCTATTGTTTATGGCGCCACAGGTAGTGCTGGGCGCCACCTGTGGCGCTAAAATGTCCAACTTTTTTGTTTTTGTCCGTTTTGGCTCTAATTTCGCACATATCGCCCCCGATTGCTCTCGGATTATTCCTACACATAAAAACACATCAAATTAACATAAATCAATACATTTCACATCCTAAATCCACGAAACAAAAGTAAGATATGAGGCGATATACATGCGAATATATATACTTTAAGCAAAATATTAACACCCCACACTTAGACTCTTGCTCGACCTCGAGCAATGGGACTATCAAATAAATCCCAAACTACGTACAAATCTCAATTATATAGGAGCACTTTAACTTTTAACCAGATACTATACCCTTGACTATGATCAATACCAACACACAAGCATGAACATACAAAATTTTACATTCTTCCCGTTTAAGCATGCCCAAGTATAACCTTTCAATTCAATCAATTCCAACAACCTATTTGTCACTACCCAACCTTAAAAGCCGACTTGTAACCACTAAGCAACCTCAATTCACGTACTCACCCAACAAGAAAGTTTACAACATTACCAATCATTCATGAGATCATGTGCTCTCACCAACAAACGAAAGAGTGAATATAAATTAGTCAACTCATTAAAATATGCTTTTGAATATAGATTAAGGACATCACACAATTGAACATAATTTTCTCACTCTCACGAAGAATTCATATGTACCCCGTGGTCATACCAAAAGCTTTCCCATAGTGTATATCTCTACTACTTTAAGCTATCCAAATCTAGGATCAATTAGGACTTTAAGGTTGTAACGTTGGCTAAGGGATGTGTATGATACATTTAGAGATAATGACTAACCCTCCTAAGCACTTTAATACACTACATTCACAATTCTAGCACATATTCTTCTCAATCAATTCACTTGTCAAAAACCATATGCAACATAGCCATTACTTTGATTTAAGCACTTAGAATTGGAGGTGTATATTTTACTACAAACTTTCACTATCATTTTTCTTTCTTTATTTTTCTTCTCCTTTTTTTTTCTTTTCTTCACACACTCCATACATTAAAGTTCATCGGCTAGTGACTTTTGATTTTAACTTTAGTGCACCAATGGACACTTTCATGGTTTCACTCAAAATACTACTCCCCAATATCTCACCTTACTTCCTTTAGCTACTAAGTGCCTTAGGGGGTAAAAGTTCAACCAATATCAAATTAAGTACGAAATTGGGGTATGGCTTATAATGTGGTTGCCAAAGAAAATATCTATATTCCTGCTCAAAGAGGCTAGCAACGAAAAATTTTATTTTTATGTGACAAGCACATCTATGACCAAGCAAGAAAATGGCCACATCATCTCCTAAATTAGAACAACTTACAATTTCGCTTCAATTAACATACGAGGCAAGTTTTAGACTACACAGTATAGCACAAAAAATAATAAATCCTCTCACACACGTTGCACATGACTCAATCAAGACGGTTATGTTCAACTCTAAAGTCAAGCAAGCACACATAATTGAGGAATTTAAGCAATATTACACTATGTGGCATACAAATCAAACAACTGAGAGAGAGAGCATCACAAAATAGGCTATTTACTTTATATAGGCTTCACAATTCAAACCAAATACATGAAAAGATAGAATGTATATCATAGCCCAATGTACCAACATCAACCAGACTCGGTTTCTTTCTAAGCTACTCCTAAAAAAAATTAAAGTACCCGGTTCAAGCTACATTCTTGGAAAAGAACTGGCGCCCAAAGAAAAACCAAGGAATACTACCTAGATATAAAAAAAAAATCTTTTTGGTATTTTTAATCGGACTTTATCCCTCAAAAAAATTATCCAAAAGATCCGTCGTCGGGAAAAGTCCGAACCTTTCCTAATTTTTTTCGTTTTTTTAACCTAGATTATTTCTACTACGAGTTCAAAAAGAAAAATTAATATATATAAAAAATACTTTTTATACAATTACACTTCGAAAAGTAGTTGTCCCACCCCACACTTATATTATGCATAGTTCTCGATACATGATCGCAGAAAAAAATATTAAACAAGGGTAAGAAATACTCCCTGAGACCCTCTTGGTCCTAGCTAGCACATGATCCTCAATATTAAGAGTCGAGAAGACCCCACACTTAAGCTCAAACATGCTACTCAGCTTCAACTTCGAGTACTTAGACTTCCCATACTCTGTAAAACAAAAACAACACAAAACATGACATTAAAAAAAAAATATATATATATATAGGTTGGGTTGCCTCCCAACAAGCATCTTATTTATAGTCGTGGCACGACTCTGCTACTCTGCTCACGCTGGGCGCTTTCTCTTCTTCTTTGTCCCATTAAGTCTTGCCTTTTTGCACGGTCTCGAAAGCTCTCTTATTTCATCTCTGGCTCTTTTCTCAATCATTTTTACACACTCAGCTTGAAACACCACCTCCTCTAACTTAATTGTCCCATCTGGATCACTACAATTCACATAAGGGCTATGCTCTATCCCCTTAGATTCTACCACAATAATCATGCACAAGTCCTCATAATTCCTAGGGAGCTTAAGTGCCTTGTACACATTAAAGTAATTTCCTCATCGTCAACTCTCATATTCAGCTTTCCTTCCCTTACATCAATAATTGCTCCACCAGTAGCTAAGAATGGTCGCTAAAATAATGGGTACTTCCTCACCCACCTCGTAATCAAGAACAATAAAATCAGCAGGAAGAATAAACTTTCCAACTCGAACTAACACATCCTCAATAACTCATTCTGGCATAACTAATGACCTATCTTCTAACTTAATGTGATTGTAGTAGGTCTAAGCACCCCCAATCTGAGTTGCTTGAACAAAGAGGATGACATAAAATTATACTAGCCCCTAAATCACACAGGGCTCTACCAATTTGTTATTTTCCAAGAGAGAGTGGAGTTGTGAAACTCTCGGGATCCTTCAACATAAGAGGAAGTTTACTCTGAACTTTAGCACTGCACTCTTCAGTAAGTGCAACTGTTTCAATCTCTATATGTCTTCGCTTGTTTGCCACAATATCTCTGAGATACATTGCATACTTAGGCACTTCTTGCAAAATTTCTACCTAAGGCAAATTCATACGCACCTGGCTCAAAATATCTAATAATTCCTTATACTTAGTATCATCTTTTTGCTTCTGCAACCATTGTGGAAATAGAGGTGGTGGCCTTGTCACAATTACTGGCTCTGATCCCTTGCTCTATTTCTCATTCTCCTCAATTGGCTTGGGAACTAATTCTCCTTCAGGACTAGCCGTATACTTCTTTTTCTTTAGAACTTCCTCTAATGATCTTCCATTTCTCAAGGTAACCACATTGACTTGAGCTTTAGGATTAGGCTCAGTATTACTTGGAAGAGCTCCAACTGGTCTAGTGTTTTGAGCACCGACATGCTGTCCCATTTGGTGCTCCAAATTTCTCATTGTTGCGGCTTAGGCTTGCTGCTCAGCCATAAATTTCTGAGAGAGGGCTTGCTGTTCAGCCATCACTTTTTTCAACATGTCTTTAAGGTGACTTGTTGGACTTGCTTGTTGTTAGGCCTGAGGTGGTCTATATT